>JAAMPI010000472.1:0-36331 GCA_013054445.1 Cudoniella acicularis
GCTGCCGAAGAGGGCTACTTTGATACGACGCATACCATTGAGGCCGTGTCAGAAGAGCAGGTCAAGGAGATGCCACCCCAACTACTGGCCGAAATCAGAAAACATCACAATTTGACACCCGGAGCGGCAAAAGGCTCATCCTTTTCAAGAAGTATACCTGTGACTGAATCAGAACGACAACAAGGCCACGGTGACGACGAAGAGTTCGTGGATGATTTGCATATTACGGAGGATTCCAACGAAGACGGCTCTGAGCTTACCCATGTTAAGAGTGCGGAGGATGAAGATGATTCCGGGGAGGAGCAAATATCGTCTGCTCTTTTCGTCCCCCATCAAGCTCCTCATGAATCTCCTGAACGGGCAATGCATGACTTGAAAGGAGAAAAAAGGTCAGGATTGAATGACTTACAACGATTGGAACGCCCACGACAATGGTTGGAAGAGCATGAAGTACCCTCGGACGAAGTTGATGACAAGTACCTGAGCCAAGAAACCAAAATCTACCCACCTTCTCATTTCAACGCGGACATACAAGCGAGCCCAACGTCGGATAGTGAACCTTCGGTACCGGGTTTGCAAGATGTGTCTGATGTTGAAAATGACTCTCATGACGATGGTGGGTACACCACGGCAGGGGATGAGTCGGGTTTAACTGATGACCCTGAATCAACGCCTACTGGCTCTCTCAAAACAGGATTAGACGTCTCTAGTCAATACAAACCGCGTCTTCACGACTACCGTCAAAAGCCAAAGCAGCCGTTGGAGGCCATTGAATTGATTCCATATCGGCATCAAGTTGGAGGGCACACCACTATGTGGCGATTTTCAAAGCGTGCTGTATGTAAACAGTTGAACAATCGCGAGAATGAATTCTACGAGAGAGTTGAACGCTACAATCCTCAACTCTTAAAATTTTTGCCCAGGTTAGTTGTAAAATCTCCTCAAGCTGTTGAGAATTTCTAATTACCAGCGGGTTTCCTCGAGGGTTGAATTATGTTAACAGTATTCATCCCCTTTTCAGATATATCGGTGTACTTAATGTCACATTTGAAAAGCAGACGCGGCGCAAGTCTTCCAGGAAGGATAATCCTGAAGCAACCACCGATCGGCAAACTGTCTCTCAGAATGACCGTCGGCAGCAAGAGGAGGGAACATTTGCTAACTACAATGGGGCGAATGGATATTCCTATAGCAATGACCCACCCCCACAGACGAGAATGATTAGTCAATCACTTCATTCATCCTCAGTACCAATTCCTACAGTTACATTTGCAGATAATAGACACATCATACCAACAAGTTTCCTCCAATCTCATCCTCACGCAGTCGATCCACAGCACAGGTCTAGGAGCGACCCCGCAGCTGCATTGGGACAGAGGCAACACGCACAAACCCAACCGCCACTACCCAACAGTGAATTTACATTCCGACCAACTTTGTCGGATAAACATGCAGCAAGCTGGGGTGCCACAACGGTTAACAAGAAATTACGAAACGAGGTCTTCGGCGAAGCATTTCTGCAACAGCCCATCCCGATTCAACGCCATAGAAGGCCCGCATCACAAAACCGGTCGCTGCCAACCCGTAATGGTCCGAATCTAAGAGCTTCTAATTCCGAGTCTAGTCTGAAGACAGCCCAACAAACAAATACGCCACCAGCTGAGGAGTCGATTCACCGAAAGGCCATGAAGGCGGCAGCGGAGCGGCGAATAAATGGAGAAATATCCCATCACCCTGAACAGTCTACCAAGCAAGTCAATGGAAGTCTCACCGAAGACGACCAACATGATGTCGAGTTTGATGAGAAAGTCGGCACAAGTGCACCTGAGCCTGAGATCTTTCGTGGCCAGGACGCTCCTAGTAGCAAGCGACAAAGGCGCTATTCTAGCGGAGGTCTGCGACGGAAACCTACAGAAGTAGCGGATGACCGGGGCAATCTGAAGTATTTTGAAGAGGCTGATGAAGCAGGTTACAAAGGTGATGTTGAAGAAGAGGTTTTTTCTATGGATCTCGAATCACAGAGCGGATCCAAACTGCGCCCAAAGTCCCTGGACCAAGCCACGGTGCTTCAAAACCAGGTTTCGAAGGACAGCCAGTCACAAATAACATCCGAAAAGCCAATCTCACATGCTGGAGCAGAATTACTTCCCCATGATGCAGACAAATCATCATTTTTAGACATTGCGCGGCCTGTAAACCCCAAAGAAGCTCAGACCCAGCGGGGATCTCGTGTGGAGTATTTTTTGTTATTGGAAGACTTGACTGCCGGTATGAAAAGGCCATGCATTATGGATCTCAAAATGGGCACTCGCCAGTACGGTGTCGAGGCGAACGAAAAGAAGCAAAAGTCACAACGCCAAAAATGTGAAGCAACAACTTCTAAACAACTTGGAGTTCGGGTCTGTGGATTGCAGGTGTGGGATGTTGCGAGTCAGAGCTACATCTTTCAGGACAAGTATTTTGGACGAGAGCTCAAAGCTGGACATGAGTTTCAGGATGCTCTCACCCGGTTTTTGCATGATGGGGTTGACTATTCTAGCGTTCTGCGGCACATCCCGACCATTTTGCACAAGCTCTCTCAGCTTGAGGTTCTCATCCGTGGTCTCATCGGATATCGATTTTACGCTGCTAGTCTCTTAATGTTCTATGATGGAGACACAGAGTTCGGGGGTGAGATGGACAATGAGATGAAGAAGAATTTGCATAGGAAAGGAGATATCGATTTCAAGATCGCAGATTTTGCGAACTGTGTCACCAAAGAGGATTTCAGCGTGGCTGACCGACCTTGCGCTCCTCGACACCCAGATTCCCCAGACAAAGGGTTCTTAAGAGGTTTGAGAAGCTTGAGACATTATTTTCTAAAGATACAGGAAGAGATTCTGGGTAACAATGCCCAGAAAGCAGACGAAGAAGTGAAGATGGCACGCAATGGTACTTTGTATGATGGTGCGATTGATGATGAAGATGATGAAGGCAGTGTTAGTTACTGAAATGGTTTGTCAGCGAAATGATGTCGCTGAATCATGCAGTTTGTTCAACAATGGGCCGAGGACATTGGAAGGATTAGGACGGCTGTACATTACTTGGCGTCAGAACTGGCTCGCGCATACCCTGCATTGGTAGTGGCGTCATTTGGGGTTAGGAGCTTGGGAGTTTGGTAGATATAAAATTCTGCTCGCAGGAGCGGGCAGCCAGTAGTTCTTATAATAAAAGATTATCATGATCAAACAAGTTGACCAGTTGCGAATGAATGTGAGAATAGCAGAGAAAAACGGACAAATGGCATGATCCGGGTGGCTGGACCATTAAAAGCGACTTTCACTTATAAATCTTCCCTTTCGAAAGTAAAGACAGCAATACAATACTGTAGTAAAGTAGACCAAGTTTACTGAAGAAAAGGGGGCAAAAGGCCCTTATTCTTCGAATACACGTGACCACGTGCGCTAAATCCGGCGCGACCCGCGACATAAACGCGTCATTAAGGTCCTCCATTGTCAACATCACAAAGAATCAAAGACTTTTGCAAATCTAAACCCCTCCGACGAGAACCCCACCTGAACTAGCATACAGGTATTCAGCATCTTCTTCACAAGCGCGAAAAGCAACCTTCAGATGTTCGTTGGATCCGCGCTCGCTAGACTTCAAGTAACTTGGGCGCGACGTCGCCAGACTCGCGCGCTGCAAAATGCCAGTCGAGATTATCGACCTCCTTTCCAGCCCTGAGCTGCCCCGCGCTGCGATCTCAATTTCAGAGAAGAGCTCGAACACGCAGAAGAAATCCCAGCTTCTAGCTCCAGCCAGGACACTGACCTACGAGCCTCCGAAATCTGGCGTCGACGATGATTGGTTCACCCTTTCTTCTGATGGTATCGACAGCACATTACCAAAATCTACAGCAGCTACGAGATTTTACAATACATCGTCAAAAGCTGATGCACATCCTACATCAAAAGTTACCCAAGCCAAGCCTGGAAAAGCACCGAACAACAACTTCTTCCTCTCGGATGATTTTGATAGTACCATTAATCTTGATGATCCGTTTGCGGTCGACTTTCCACCACACAAGAAACGACGTTTATCCTCTTCACCGAAACCTACCTTGCCAAAATCCACTTTGCCAAAATCGAGGGAGTTCAAAAGGTCTATATCAAACATAAAACCTTCATCCACAAAAGGCAGCACCCACACTCGTCCCGCTCCATCCTTAAATAGGTCAAAAACAACCACAACGATCTTAGAATCAGACCCGATACTTTTCACCAGCTCGCCAGATCCATTCGCAGATGCTGCCAGAAAACGAAGAGCCAAGACCAAGGAAATATGGGAAGAGGAAAGCGATGATGACATCGATGTTTCACGGAAGAGTAAAACTGGCGTGACTAGTGTCGCCTCAAAACATGGACCCACGGTATTGGAAGCAGGAAATGGCAACAAACTGAGAGATCTAACATTTGATGACTCTTCGGACGAGGAGCTGCCCGATATTGATTCTCTGCCTCCAGCGAAGCCAACTGGAAATTCGAAGGCAGCCCTAGCGAAATACAATGCAGAAAAAAAAAGTTAAAATGCTAGCAACGGAGAAGGTGCATGTCAAGAAAGATAGACTCGTTGACAAAGAGTCCGAGAAGGCTGAAAAAGAGGCTGAAAAAGAGCGGAAGCGCCTTGTGGCGGAAGCCAAGAAGGAGAGAAAGCGTCTAGCAAAGGAGGAAAAGTCTCGCAGCAAAGAAAAAAATTCTGAACTTGCCAAGGTCAATACTCTTCGCACCGACAAGAAAGTATCTACGTCTGAGATGATAATTGAGCTTTCATCCTCTTTAAATCCGACCCTAGTAGAGCAAGTGAAGGGGTTCTTGGGGCCTTTGCAAGTCGAGCATTCGGATTGGGAAAATCCACTTCCAGTGATTCGATGGAAACGAAAAGTCGTTGCCGAATACAACAATGCGCTAGAGTACTGGGAACCTAAGCCGCTACGTATCAAATCCGAGAAGCACATTGTCTGTGTTATAACTGCCAAAGACTTTGTTGATATGGTTATGGCAGATGAAAAGAACAATTTAGATGCTCACATCTTGCAGTTGAGAGCTACATCCCACGCAGCTGAGATCATCTACTTGATTGAGGGGCTCGTGTCTTGGATGAGGAAGAATAAAAACGTGAAAAATAGGCAGTTTACAGCAGCAGTGAGAGGCCAGCTTATGCAAGAGGAACCCAGTGCAAGCCAGCGGAAGAGGAAGAAGGAACCGGAATACGTGGATGAAGATATGATCGAGGGTGCCCTTCTCAAATTGCAGGTTGTGCATGGAGCATTAATACATCATACTGCCGCAAAGATTGAGACTGCCGAGTGGGTAGTTACGTTTACTCAACATATTTCAACTATTCCGTACAGGTGAGAGCTTTCCCCAATTTTTTCAGCTATTCAAAGCCAATGTTGAACATCAGTTTTCGTTTTCAGTGTTGCATGCTGACACTATTTAAAGGACTCAGAAAGAAACCCTGGATACAGCATTCTGTATGGAATCTGGTCAAGTAAAGACAGGTGACACACCTGAAAACACTTTCACAAAGATGCTACAAGAAATCATCCGGATCACGGCTCCAGTTGCCTACGGAATTGCCGCCGAGTATCCGTCGGTGAAGGAGTTGGTTAGAGGGCTCAAGGAGAATGGCCCCCTGGCATTGGAAGACCTTAAGAAGATGGCCAATAAGGATGGTGCTTTCACGGACCGGCGGATAGGGCCATCAATTAGTAAGAGAGTGTATAATGTTTTTATGGGGATGGATCCGGGTAGTTGGGATGTCTGAAGCTTCGACTCTCTGCAGGACAGGAGCGCTGCCATTATTGGCTTTTGCTTTCGTGTCTTCAATTTTACTCTCGCAGAAAATAGTTCGGTTCATGCATGTATTGTATCCTTATTCTGAATTGAATAGTAATATTTTACTTTTACGAACTTGGTCTCATCTTTTCCTCGATGTTTGCCTTGGGTCTTAGACTTTGCTGCGTATGAATAAGGTGTCAATGCTTAGCCATGACATGATATAAAACTGTGAAACATCTGAGAACATGTTGGCCAAAGGTTCATGTTCCACGAGTGCAAGAAATGGATGCCCGCAATGCTCAAATTTAAAGGCCGTATGAGTTCTTGACGGATTTGGAATTGAGTAAGACACTCCTAGTATTGGGTCACGCCCATGTGAAATTACGCACGTCTACATTTGAAGCTTGATCTGAACGACTTGAACGAAGCACTGGAATTTTTCAATCAAAACTATTGGCCGACTCTCTTTTAGCCTGATACATGTGACGGTTCGTGGGGTCTTACTCGGAGCTCTCAATCTGGCCTACCATGCCTGTCTTACCATAGCTATCGACGATTCTTGCTTCTGTTATCTTGTCCTTTTCTTCATCCAGAATAAGTCTGTACTTCTCGCCACCATACAAAGGACTGGTCGCTCTGTATGTGATTTTCTTGGGAAAGAGGTCGACCCCCTTAATATCTCTCCAAAAGTTCAAGATATTGATCAAATTCAAAGGCCCGTGAACAACGATATCACGATGGCCTTCTACCTCCCTACACCACTCTTTTGAATAGTGGATTTTGTGAGCGTTAAATGTTAACGCTGAGAATCGGAAGAGGGTCACAGGCGTTTGAATGAAATCGCGAACATGTCTTCCGTCTGGAAAAGGCACTTCTGCAGGCCTCGAGGCTGGAGCTTGCGGCTCCTTTATCTCGGGACGGAAAATCCAGTTTCTATACAGGTCTTAGCAGACGTATTGAGAGGTCGATAGCACGCGACTCATTTATCCTTTGCAGGGAAGTGTGCACCTTCTGTCGATCAATACCAGACCCTGCTCGTTCTCATATTCTTTCTCTACGCCAACAACCACCATCTCCTCCCCAGCTCTGGTCTTCTTGCCCTCTGCCGATACCAACTTCGTGGTCTCGGTGACGTGTTGCCCAATCCTCAAACCATCGGGAGCTTGTTTAATCCACTCCAACTGGCCCCCCGCCCACATTCGTCGCGTAAAGGGACTTGGTGGATTGAAAGTCGTATCTGTGCCATCGCGTCCGAGATCATTCTCAATCTGTGACGGCGTGAAGTATGCCAAGTGGTATCCGGCTGGGAGCGGTGTGCAATTCCCAGGCAAGGATTGGGAAAGCTCACTGCGTGACAGGGTCGCAGAGAAGCGCTGCAGCTGGTTTGCATCGAGAAGCTGGGTTTGTCTCGGCGGGGGGAGTTTCTGGGTTTTGCTGAGGAACTGCGATGCAACTGCGCTCGCAGAGGAAGGAGGAAGGGTGCTGTAGAGTTGGCGACGGGAAGTTGACATGGCTGGGTTCTGCAGACGAAGGCATTGCGGGGAAGGTCAGAGCTGAGGTCAGTGGTGAGTGAGCAAGACAAGTAAACTTAGTGGAGGAAGCTAAAGAGCTGCGTGGATTGAACGCATGACGGTATTTCCGTGCCTCCCAAGCCTCAAGCCACAAGGGACATCAGACGTCGATGTCTGCCCCTGCCCCTGAAATTTTCCGTGTAGCAGCATCCTTGTCTCGTCTCAAGTCACTTTTAACTTTGTTTTGGGCTGCATTTCTTCAGGCAAGTGTTCGAGGAGCAAAACTCTGAAGCCTGCTTTTCCTATGCCTGGCTCGCTCACAATACGAGGTGCTTGGGGTTTTGAAAAGGGGTTCTTTTTGAAAGCAAGTGCTTGTTGTGTTGAGTGTAGAAATACCATTCGCAGGCAATCTTCAGCACCCTCTTAATAGAAAAACCCTAATCGTACATGTCCGCACCAAACTCTCTAGTGAATCCTCTCGCCACCAAAAAGGATCAGCGATAGCAGTCACGCGTGCTGTAGAACCGAAGAGCGCTATAAGAAATCCTCCACCCAACCCCAAACCCCCAATCCGACACTCATTACACATCAATCATCGCAAAGGCTGAATGAGCCAGTCCCGATCCAACACCCCCCTAACCTCATTATATTCGTATACTTAGAAATAGAATATTAATGAAGTGTATCTCAGTCGCATCTCTGGCTCATCTCTACTCCAGCCATGATCACGTCGCGTGTCTCTCTTCTCTCTTCCATTCGCTTGATCATCTCTCTTTCCTTGGGGCTGCGAGGGCTAGCGTCCTACAGGTATTGTTAACATGATGAATATTTGTAGTAAAGCCTTCAACTTACAATCCCCAAGAGCGCGGAAATGCTTGTAGCGCTATTCTTGTTCTCCTGAACCGGAGTGGGCAATTGTTGCATAGGTTTGGTATTGTAACCCTGGTATCCGCCGGCGCTGGCAGAAGAGTGTGTATCTGGTGAAATGCAGGGAGTGGGAGGGGCATTAGTGATGATGCTTCGCTTCCATGTCTCTTCAAGTAAAAACGCAGAAGCACCTCCACCGTATTCAGCGGCAATAACGCCCCAGAAAGAGGCGCGGTGTGCCTCGTAAATATGACGAAGACGCTCCTTGTCAACGCTGGAGAAGTTCATTGGGTTGGAAACTACACCGCAGTCAAGACGAAGAGGGGGGTTCGCAGCCGAGTCCGAAAGGGCACGACGTGGTGGCGATGGCTTAGGAAGGATAGCAATAGGATGGTTGAGAGTTCGAGGAGGGCTGTTGGAGGTAGAACGAGGAAGAAGGGTAGATGCTGATGGCAACTGGATGTGGGCCGGGGACTGCGGGGAGTAGGTGTAGGTTGGTGGAGAGGCGGGCTGCATGTTGGCAGATTCGCTGATTGGGGAAGGCATGGACGTGGGCAACACTGGAGAGTGGACCGATGAGCCAGCGCTGGAAGAGGTCATAGAGTTGGTCCGCTTGCGGCGGTTGCTTCCATGAGAGAGTTGGTGATAGTGAAGGCGGCAAGCCAGCTCAGTCTTTTTCAAATGAGCGGCAATGTGCTTGTACGGCATCTTTTGGAGGCGGGTCTGGAGAAGATAAACTTCCTAATCAGGTTTCAAGTCAGCTTCGTATTTGATACCGGCACAGGTTTTTCGGACCTCATCCTCACTCCAAGCTCTCCCTCCTCCAGTCGATGCAGGCTTCCTGTTTTTCTGAACCCCAAAGTCATGGCGGTTGACAGCATCAACGGGCGAATAGTTTGATGTAGCCACATGGGCAGAGGTGTTCATCTGGTTCGTTGGCGAAGACATGATAATCGTTGATCGTTAAAGAATCGAATTGGTGCTGAATAGATTATATGGTTGTAAATAGGCTCTTTGATCCAGCAAGGGTAAGAATCGAATTTGGTAAAGGGCAGTCCGGAGCTGCGGTAGAATGTAATATCTTGTTTGAAAAGGTCGTTAATGTGGAAGTGACGGAGAATGCTAGGAAGAAAGATGGAACAAAGTTAAACAACGTAATATACTACAGTAAAGAATGTAAGCAGCCAAGCCAGTTGGGCAATAAAAGAGAGTGATTATTAGCTGCGGAAGATGTAGTCAACGTCAAGTGTAGGAGGAGAGAAAAAAGAAGAGTGAGAGGAGTCTGGCAGGTTCATATATGAGGCAAGGCTGGACATGGGATCATCTGGAGTTGCCAGGCTTTGTGGCAGCTGGCGGCCGTGCGTCTTTCCTCTGAACTCTCGTCCTCATGCCGCGAGACGGTGATTGGAGTGGGACGGCTGATGTTCATCAGAGTTTCTGATTATGCATGCCTTGATTTCATATCTCGATTGGGATATCCCCATCGTCCGTTTTCTGCATCACATTGGCGTTTCTTGGAGACGGGGATGGTGGCCGGGGCTGTTTGACGTTTGAGGCGCCGACGAGTCTCAAGTGTCACGAATCGAGTTGAAGGGATTTTGAGTTGGCT
Source organism: Cudoniella acicularis (assembly GCA_013054445.1). NCBI lineage: Eukaryota > Fungi > Ascomycota > Leotiomycetes > Helotiales > Helotiaceae > Cudoniella > Cudoniella acicularis. Next base: position 9,807 of record JAAMPI010000472.1, read on the forward strand.
GGAAAGCTAAGCACAAGCACATCGCCATGGATGTGAGCAGGGGTGGCAACTTGCCAACACCCGTCTCTCGAGAATGGGAGTTGGTATAGCGGTGGTGATGGTGATGGTGATGGTGATGGCGATGCTGTACGCGGCGGTGCTTGGTGGGCGACGGCGTTGCCGCTGTCCAATATCTGATTCTGACGATGTGTGTTTACAGTGCTGCGATGCGAAACGGTCGCTTGGCCTGTCCTGACCCCTGCGAAACGACACCAAGCATTCGGCTAACGAGGGGCTACCAGCGTAACCAGCCTACGAGGGGCTCTCGAGCCACCCGCCAGGGGCCTTAATTAAGATCTTTCCGGCTTCCTGGCAGCAGCACCAGTCAGCTCCCAGCGGCGTGCCATCAAGCCGCTTGACACCAATGATCAGACGCAAACGGTGCTGGGCGCCGCCGCTTCTGCTGCTGCTCCCCAACTTTGAGTCTGCGTCTGCGTCTGCGTCTGCGTCTGCATCCGCTGATGGCGGCTGCCGACCTGGAAGCCTTTGTTTCGAGGGGCGGCGCCTCACCCAGCCTGCAGAAAGTTAGAAACAATCTTTAGATGCCCAGTCTCCAGAGGCTGAGATCCTCCACGACTCCACGGGACTACCCTGTGGCCACTGCCCACCCCAACCCAGCCAGACGGACGGCACTCCGCAAGGCACGAAGTAGTGCTCCGTACAGTACAGTGGAGGTACTAGAGGTTCGTCGAGTCGTGGCTGTCCCAGAGGTTGACTGCTTCGCATCTTGACTCGTCCGGCCCTGGCTGTCACTCGTGAACATCTCCCTCTTAATTCATGCGTGCAATGACTGCAGGAGCGGCCACAGCCAGAAGTTTGGGCACGTAGCGAGCCTGACACTCGAGATGTGGAGTTTTGCAATCATCCATATTGCGGAGTCAAAGATCATGTCTTCATCGATAAGCTCGTTCTTCTGCGCATAACAAGGTGACAAGAGCGCAGAGGGCGATCCGAGGGGCAACGATACGGTGGTGTTTGGAGAGGGCTGTCTCAAGGCCGGCGGGGAGCGAATAGGCGGCGGAAGAAACATGACGAGAAATTACAAGATGTTTAGAAGGGCGGTTCAGAAGGGGCGGAAGTAGAAAACCCGAATTACGTGCAGAGGACATCGACATGACATCGCCGTCATCAGCGTTCGTCGGTTCTCGCTCATCCCATCGCCAGCATCAGCATCAGCAGCGTCATGGGCCAAGGCACGCCAAGCCCCGAGGCATCTGAAGGGCACCTTCATCAGACGATTCAGACGGCTTCGCTTCGACGCCAGGGTGATCGGATGGACATCATGGACCACGGAAACTGGTAAAAAGATGTTCGAAGTCGACTTCGAGAGCCCCGTTCGAGCAAGGCCCTGCAAGGCCAGCAGGCTGTTGCAGGCATCGATTCGCCGGAGCGTCGACAGAGCCGCGCCACAGCGTCCAATCCCAAGGCCTCTTCCGAGAATTTCGTGCTTTTCCAGCGGGGAAGCTCGAAGGGGATGTTTGAGTTGGCTAACCTTGACACCGAGATCGTCTCGAGGACCAGCGCTGCATTGAGATCCGCTCTCAACCGCTGTCAGATGAAGAAGAGCTGCACCAGCGAGTCCGGACGAAGTGACAGGCCGTCTTAATGCGCTCGCCGGCTTTGCTCACGAAGTTTGCTGAATACATGTACTCGTATGTGTCCTGCCCCAGGATCCANCGGCCGACTGCACGTGAGGTTTGAAAGCCGAATCCTCCACAATGTTCCTGACACGACAAGAAACAAAAATCATGTTTCGAAACGCCTCTGCTGGTCATTTTCGTCAGCTCGCAGCCAAAACATGCTCGCCGGCCTCGAGTGCATCCGGCTGCCAATGCAGTGGAGGCAGAAAGCAGCACCCAAAGAGTTTGCCTGGTGAGTGGTGACCCTATGTTGAGTCTGTTCGAGCATGTTGACAATTCTTACGGAGTAGAGATTTTAGAGAGAGCTGTGCAAGGCGCCTTCGTCTCTGGACACAAATTTAGAGAGTTCTTAGCCATCTCACGTCTAACGCAAATAGAATATTAGAAAACACAGTGACCCTGGAAGCCAAAAGACCTTGCCCACGGTTACACCAAACTAGCCGGCGTGGTAATTCCCCAGCTTGCGGACTTGAGAAGTGCGTGTCTCCACAAGCAAGTAATTATTTTGCCCGACGCATGCTATTGAGGGATCCCTAGGCGACTTACTGACATTTTGTTATATTTAGACCAAGCTTCTGCGTTCACGAAATGACGAGGCTCAAGAGACAACAATAGCTTCTCTCCACAAAATCTGTTGCGCCTTGCTGCTTTTATTATATCTCACCCAGCCTGTGGATACAGAAAAAAGTGGCGCGTTGTTAGGTATCTTGAGTGATTCACAGATGCAGAGATATTTAGAAAATCAATAGCCCTAATAATCTTTTCATCTGTATTCTAATAGTGTATTTGTGTATCGCGGGGCTAGATTATTTATAGTTCATAGATACAGAGATACAGAGATAATTAAAAATCATTAGCCCAACTAGTTTTTTCATCTGTACTCCAGGGACAGGTTTCTATATCGCGGCATCCCAGACTACTCAAAAAAGTCTTCAAGAGTCACAGTTTATAAGTATCTCTTCTCTGGTGTGTCACCTTTTTTGGCCCCACGAGCCTAGGTATACATAACATGGTAAGAGTAGGGGCCATTACTCTACGCCCACTTAAGCGAAAACCATGAAAATGACCCCCTTACTTTTAAAACTCACTAAAATTACGATTCATATTATTTTAAGCTAAAGTTCGGAATACAAATTAATTAATGGTAGTTAATCCACCTACTTTAATCATATCCTTAATTTTATAGGTTAATTGCTTTATATAATGCCGAAAGTCACGTAGATCCACCTGATCCTAAAGCTTTTAAAGCTCCCTATGTTACAGCTCTGCAAAGGCACTAGGGCCCTGACGTCACGTAGGAACGTATTTGCAAGAAGGTGCTGTATTCTCGAAGAAACTAAGCTAAGGAGAGAAGAAGAGAGGTGGCCCTGAAGGGGCCTTATATACAGGAGGTGAGTCTAGCACGGACCAGGACACGTGACAAGGGGGAACGCGTCAGGTAAAGGGGACGCGTCAAACCAGGTCTGTGACAGTTATAGCCGTGGAAGCCGGGCATGCCCCGTATAGACCTTTGAGCTATCTTCTATGAAGATATACTCTGGCCCGAGTTCTTCAAACAGAGGGAAAACCACAGGTTCTAGAACTTGTTCGAGATAGGCCTTAGAGTAAACACCCTTATGTTTAGGAAGCTTCTCTATAAAGACCAATTCCGACTTATAATCCTATCTAATAGCCCCCTAAATCATGACCGAAAACCTCCCTGACCTATATATCGACCGTGTATAATTCGTATAGCGTTTTTCGTCCACCCTCCGTATAACCCAGATCCTTCCACTCTTCCTAATCTTAAACGTAGCTTCGTCTGACCAAATCCCCTTCCGCTAGTCGCCCCTAGGCTTGCCGTCATCCCTGTGTGCTACATAGTCCGTTGTTCCCTACCGCCGGTGTTCTAATACGAATCCTAATCTCTTCTTAGCTTGCTAGCGTGATATATAGGGTCTTGGGCATGTAATATAGCGGCGGTAGCCTGCGTGGCGGAGTTCTCGACGGATAGTTCGAACAGAGGCCTCGACTCCTAGCTAGGCTTTGACCTACGAAAATGATAGCCGGCGCGTCAACTAGTCTTTTACGATATAGTGAATATAGCGGCGGATTTCTCTTATAGACATTAAATAAGGCTTATAAACTTTATTTTTTCGTGATCGCTAGCTGGATTCTTGTCTTAATATCGTCCGAATTAACCGCCGTGGCACACTAGTCTTATCAACGATTTCGCGTTGTGAAAATCTATCGCGTGTATAAGCTCGAATTACTGCGCGCACAGGAGTAGGCCAATCGCCATCCGGATTGTCTCGAAGAGGGCTTGATAGGACTGAGTCTTGCATCTTTGATATTGAGGGATTTGTATTGGTGGTTGATTTAAGGATAAATTATAAAAGGAAGGCATCGAAAAATCGACGCGTCGATGCGTCTCGCTTAAGTGGGCGTAGAGTACTCTTACAATAGCGCAATTCGGTCAATCACGTGATACAATTAAAATTTATGCTTCATTTCGCAAGCCACAGCGCGAAAACAGACTGTAACAACATTGTCCCAAAAACGTAAACTAACATGCATGCATTTGCGCTCATTGTCCCACGTTTGGGAAATTGCGACAAGAGTTCGTCTGCAGACCCAGTCGACTGCCTCTCTCTCCTACACCGTTTTCCCCTCAACCATCCCCATCCCAACGAATGAAAATCAAAAAACCAACTATGGTGCTATTGCTAGTACGGCACCAGCAGACATCTCTGCATACGCCTACAGAGCCTCAATTGTCCCGGTCGGTCTGGCCCAATTGGTTGCGCGACCCTGTTGAGGACAAACCCGGATCCTGCATTTCATTGTGCCAGCATTGCACATTCATTGTCTCTTTGGAATCTTCAAGAATGGAAGGCTGTACATCAGGCAGGGATAAAATATATTAATCATCGAGGCGGTGAAAGCTTTGTTTCTGTGCGGCTGTAACCCGTATTATCTTTTCACTCTACCATTTGTGTAAATCGAGTCTAGAGGATCCGAGATAATGGAACACCCAATGCAATGATGCAATCTTATCCAATCCTTCCACGGTATGCATTCTGAGCTTACTCTGTTGTCATTGGGTTGACCGAGGGGTAGTTGCCGCTGCCCAGTGCCCACGATTAAGGGGCTATGACAAGCCTCGTCGGGCGGGCTGTCTCGATTTTGACGCCCCTGACCCGTCCGTTTCGGTCCGAACCTGCCGACGGTCGGGCCATCACTTGTTTCTCTCATAAACTCATGCTATCCATCAACACATTTAGCTACACGAAAACGAATTATGGTATTTAAATTTTGATTTATCTCACAAGTTCCTCACAACATAGCTTTGCAAAGAGTTGTGGTCGAAGTCGATCCTTAACATGAGAATGTATGCAATCGGAACAGGAAGAACGCTAGGGGGAAGGAGGCATACGTAGAGACTGGTTTTTCTGGTATATCAGAAGCACGTTCCTTCTCAGCCGTTCAGCCGCTATACTCTGTCCCACACGGCGTGGTCACTAATTGGCAAAGCTTCTGATCATGGTCCTTGATTCGTCTTGTTTCCTAAAAATGGTTTCCTAAAGGCGTTATGCAAGATACCCAGAACTTGCTAGGATGAACAAAACCTGGAAATATCCAATACCGCTGTTTCTCTACTTAATTATTTTCATTCATAAAACGTTGCAATTTCACCCTCCTAGCGATGCAACCACTCTTGGGAGAGACAAGGAAGAGAGATTTTGCTCACCAATGACCCTCGAATGGAAGGTAGGAAGCTTCTTCCAATCATGCACCCCATACTGCCATGCCCCGAGGAAAAAATTGACAGGTTACAGCTAGAACCATGGCGACGGAGAAAACGACGCCTTGAACGCCTCTGCAGCGGTTCAGTCGCCGCCTCCTATCACTTGCTTTGTCTTTCGCAACTGTTGATGTTCAGTATGTCCGATGCAGAGAGCAAGACTGAAATGAAGTCGCAATGTTTTGTTCTACCCGAACACAGTGGAGAAAACGAACAGTGCGGCGTCCGACCTGGCAGCCCCTCGAAACATACCGGGGTTTGTGTGGAAGAAGAATGATCGAAGGCAGGGCTGTCTTATGGCGCTTACCCCGCGCCCTCATTTAATTAATATTTTCCACGCTCAGCCCAACCTTGCAATCTGGGAAGCCCAGCCCCCTCCTTTGCATCCAACACCGTACTGCTGCAGCGGACAGCATGGGATGCTCCGTAAGAAGGTCGCAACGACGGCACTCGTTGCTCACCGCGAAATGGCGAAGGAATGAACGGTGAAGCTGCGATTCAGGCTTTGGGCCAGCGCTGTCCCGACATCAATTACCTAGCTACCCGGTACTGCCCCTCTCAGAGGCCCTCGCTCGCTGCTGCAGGGATGCAAAGATCTCTCCCCCTAGTACTTACTGCGAGTACCCCAAAGTAGCCGGAGGCTTCCATACGGGCCCTTACTACTGCTCCTATTGCAGCAAGCGTACAGAGGACAGCCCGCCAAAACTTGTACTACGATTCTCGCCGCCGCCATCACCACAATCAATGTCCACAAAACAACGCGGGTTGGATTTATCACTGGAGTCGGCACAGGTGACAGGACCAGCTCAACCTTGAACCCCTCTCCCCCCCAGTCCGGCTCAGCTGAACCGAGCGCTGGCCAAACAACTGTACTAGAAAACCGACGTCCCTGCTGCCGTTCGGCGGTTGCTTTACGGTTGCTCATGCTGTTGCTTGTGCCGCGATCTCCCTGGCCCCTCGACAAAGTAGAGGTGACACAAGACGCTCTAAACGCATGCCCGGGAATGGTCCTCCCCTCTTGGGCCACCCACACCAGGAAGGCCCGCGCATGCTGTCCACAGTCCCAGGCTCCCAGAGTCCCAGAATCTAGCAGGGGAGTGAAAAGCTGTTGGGGTTGTGGAGTTATGGACTGGTGTTGGAGTCACAGTGATGTCGCCGTGAGCCGGATCTCTCGTGTCTCGATTATTTGGTACTCGATATTCACAGCACTGTTTAAGAGAGAACTGAATACTGTAGTACGGTGCGGTCCAGGAGGCTCGTCCAGGCGTCTCTCCATTCTTTACCCTCCAGCAGCCGCTCTGCAAAGTCCAAGTCACTGCACTACCGTGGCCGGCTGGCCCCCGATCGAGACAGGCATATTTGATGCTGGTCATGACCCGGGCATGGTTCCGGGTCAACTCTCTTTGAGCACGGTACGTCTGGTTATTGTCGCCTGCATGTCCTCCTCCGTACCGATGGTACACTCTACTTAATTGTCCGCGTGTGGCTTTCCAGTCATCAGATCACAACAGCAACAATCCTTTCCAAATTGCCCGCGGGTTCTGTAATCTGTCTATGTATGTATGTGTGGACGTCCGAGTTCTCCTTCTCCTTGAGTCTTTGTCTCCCTGTTATATTGCAGGCCGCCGCTTCCTTCCCCGCCACGGTTCCCAACCCAAGCAGCGCAGACGTCGCCGGCGAGATATGCACGAGCAGCATGTCAAGCCTGTTGCCAACCTCGATTTCAAGTACATGAGATCGTAAGTACTCCGTACCTACCTGTACTTGCTGCACCCCAGCCTCAACGCGGCGATCATTCAACCAATCCCCACGCGAACCTGCAGCTTGGTCGAGTCTGCACGCGCAACCTAGACTCCTCTCATCGCCCTCCCCTTCTTATATTTCTCTGGATCGGACCTCAATCGTCGTTCACGCGGTGTCGCCCAATGTCGAAACGTGGAGAACGAGCAGACATTGCTCCCTCTTCTGGAATATCCCCTTCCCATCCTCATCCACCACCAACAGCTGACGCAACTGTCAAGCCAGAAGCTTCCCCCTCCAGCGCAGCGCGAAATAAAAGACGCGCATCGGGACCTGGTCCATCCTCTCTTGCCATGTCGTCAGCACCATCGGGTATAGTGCCGTCTCCCACGAGCGCCGATGAACCAAGCATGACCTCCCCAATCATGGGCCCACCGGCGAAGAAGAGCCGGACGAATACTCCTTGGACGCCTGCTGAAGAGCAACGGCTGAAGAACATGCGAGATGCGGGAAATAGCTGGGCGGACATCGCCAAGGTGAGACAGAAGAAATATGGTCCTTGGAAGCACGTTGGGAGCAGAGACTGAGTCAGTTTGGCAGACTTTCCCCCAGAGGACCGAGGGAAGTGTAAAGAAGCACTGGTACAAGGTATGAAACCACTTTGAGGGATCTATAGGCCTGCGACTAATATATTTCAGGATATGCATTACGCTGAGTTTGCGGAAGACGAGGTATGTCGCTATGAACTACATCATGCCTCAGTCGCTGATGCTCAAATAGAGTCAGGCACTCCTCAACGCCATCAAAGAATACGAGACCAATAAGTGGAAGGTCATCGGTGCCAAAGTTGGGAAGCCTGCGAAAGTAGAGACACCCATTTCCTGGGTGAAAGACATGCTGACCGAGTTTTGGCAGGCATGCGAGCAGTATGCAAAGGAGCACTTTGGTAGTCAGATCTCCAAGACGTGAGGTTTCCATGATCTCCAAGGCGATTCGTGCCTTTCGGAGCGGCTTCCCTTGGGACTCGAGCCGTCCCTTGTGCGAACAGTGACGAGGACGAGGACGAGGACGAGGACGAGGCCCTCGGCGATCCTGGCTTTAATTGTGTGCTGACATGTCCTTTCCGTTTCCGGTTTCTGAGCATCACAATGCGTGGACTATGGCGCAAGCGGGGAAACTCTTTCAATTCAGCGGGGTCGGGGATGAAATTTTTCTAATTCAAAGGGAAACTCTATTTTGCGGAATTTTTTTATCGCCGTTGGCAACCTGGCGCAATTTCATAATGGCTTTGGCTTTGGGGTGAACTCCAGCCATGCTGGAAGGCTGTCTTGATATCATGGCATTGGCTCCTCTTCTCTCTGCGATGTGGGAGGGGTAGGGGATACCTGGTTGAGCAAAATAGCGGATAGATGACCTCGATTGATGGTTAACAATGCGATCACCTTTTCGGGGGCCAAGAAGTTCAAAAGCCTCTTGTTTATATCTATGAGCGACGTTAGAAGTGAAATGTCACAGCATCGTACCGAGCTGAGAAGCGCGACTCGAAGCTTGCCGTCCCACAATCGGCTCTGTTGTGTTCGGGTGCGGGCATGGTACGCTGTGCGCTGTGCTGTCAGACGCTGCGGCGTTCCGTCGATGCGATACCGAATCCGGGTTGCTGGATCGATGCAGACGGGAGGGAGGTTCTCACGATGCAGCCCCGGTAAAGAAACAAGTGACGCGAGCACGGACAGGAGTTCCCCACGACTCCACGACATGGTGGAAATGGCGCGACCTAGGACTGTGGGGTGCGGAATGCAAACCATTTTCTCCTTTGCAGTTTGAGAAAGTACTGTACTTCGTATTTGCTTTTTTGGCAAGATAGCTGGGGAGCGGTGAGCAAGTGACCTCACGCCTCAAGTACCTACCTACTGCAGCCACCGAGTTCTTCACATACAAATACGGTACAGGATAGAGCCCAGGGGCAATTCCAGAATAGGATGTTGACCTGCTACGATTCACGGCTTTTGTGCAGGACATATCAGGTAATAGTCGAAAAACAATCAGCTGGACCATAAAGTGAGACGTCGATATTGCCCCGCTCGTAGATGAAAGACTGTTTCAAGGGCGTTTGGATGTTTGGCCTGCAGCCTCGAATCGTGGAACGACGTATTGCATGTTGGTGTAAAACCCCAAATCAACCTTGAGATGCTAAAGTGTGAGCCGATCTCACGAGACACGCTGCATTGTCGACGCATTTTCTTGGTGAGCCATTCTGAAAAGCCTTGCATTAGGTATGTGTGAAAATGTGCAAGGTCTAAGGCCTTTGCCTTTCGTGTAATCACATATGGGTAGGAAAATAGAAATCAAGAAGAGAGGGGAAGTTAAGTGCAGGGATGCCATTAAGCATTGAAAGTTGTTTGCGGGTTAAGCTTAAATGTTGAAGTCTGTCCGCAGCCGAGCCTCGCCCGGATTGCTGGTGGGTACTATGTACCTAGTCGATAGCTGCTGCAGCGAGGGTATCCGTCAAGCCTCTGATCATGATGGGCTTATGGAGAACGGACCAACTTCATGCTGGAGAACGGCATCGGCGTCGGCGTCGGCATCGCAGGAACCGCTCGTGTGCCTGGCCCAGTGACATGACCGGAGATGTAGATGTCTCTGTCATACGTATACGAGGCATCCCTACGCGGATAGTGCTGCAGGCCGTGCCAATTTCCAGGCTGTTCATGTCTCTGAGCCGCATTAGTAACAATTTGTAGCAATTGGCAGTGGAGGCAAACTCGAAGGTTAGAATTTAGAAAAGAGACGTGGCCAAGGAATGTCAGGAGTATGAAGGTGAAGATCTTCTGAGAGAGCATGCACAGTGCCGGTATTTAATTCTTCCCAGACTTAATCGTAGTTTAATTATAGCAGGCCCGTCTCCTGTGAGAGGCAAAAGCCCGATGCGGCCATTCCAGTTACCATACCTCTCATGGCTCACAGCGCGGCCCAGGAGAAACGGGCCCATTATTGGCTAGCACGGTTGCTCTATGGAGCACTGTAAGCCTGCAAGACCCAACGTCAACAGGGGGCTGTGAGGCGCGAGAGAGAGACTTGACGAGTAAGATGAAGCCTGTGGAGCCTGTAGATTCGTGAAAGCTCTGAACCGAGACGCCTAGCCCGCCGTTGCCCATCAGCCGTTGTCCATCAGCCGTCCTTCTACTGTCCCAGTGCTGGGTGTTCAGAGCCCACTGCGCTGCTGCCCGACCCCTGCCCTCGTCCATCTCCCCATTCTTCTTCAGAAAGATCTTTCTTCCTCTGTTGTTTGCTCTTTCTCTCCTCCCACTTCCCCCCTCCTTCGCTCATCAACCTCATCACGACATCACGACGCCGACGACTGGCTATTCTCTCTCTCGCTCAGCGCACAGTCGCCCACACTCGTTATTTCGCGTGCCATCACATCCCGTACCATCTATTTAATACAGTGCCTCGTTAATAATCGCGCCTTCCAAGTTCTTCCCCCTTCTTTCGACAAGGAAGCTGCCATCTTGCACCCTGTTGAACGTCAACCAAACCGCCAACCGCCAACCGCCAACCGGCGAATATTACCTCGTTTCCCCAACGCAACGCATAAACCGTTAAACAGGGTAGGAGCACCACACTTAGTACACTTGCGCGGAAACCCATTCGCTCGCTCACGACCCCTCCGCTCAGCTCAACTACCTTTGGAGGTTGTGGCGTAGCCTTCGTTTTTCTTCTACTCAGCTTCGATATTGAGCACCGATCTGTCGACCGACTTCTTTCTAATATTGCTTCCGACCGCCGCTTACATATATAATGGTTCGATCATCGATAATTTTCGCCGCGTTGGCTACCGCGTCGACAGTACTAGCCCAAAACTGCAGTCTCACCAGCAAGTGCCCAACCGCAACACCATGCTGCTCGCGTGAGTATTCCCGAGTCTCCGGTCTCGCACCCCACTGATCTTTCTGTGCAGAATACGGACAATGCGGTGTCGGGGCCTACTGCCTGGGAGGCTGTGATCCTCGATCGTCTTTCTCCCTCAACTCGTGCACACCCGAACCCGTCTGCGAGAGCAAGACATATAATTTCAACAGCTTAAATGGCATCACCTCAATCACCAAGTACCTCGGGGATCCATCCACAACTGACTGGGTCATGGATGGAAATGCGGTCATTTATAATGATAATGTCTTGTTGACAATGGCACCAGACACTGTAGGAACACTGCTGGCAAGCTCAACATATATGTGGTACGGAAACGTGAAGGCCACATTCAAAACAAGCAGGGGCGCAGGTGTTGTTACAGCCTTCATCCTACTCTCTGATGTCAAGGATGAAATCGACTATGAGTATGTCGGTGCTGATTTGCAGACTGCTCAGACAAACTACTATTTCCAGGGCATTGCCGATTGTATGCTACTCCCTAATCCTTTTCACAGCTACACACTAATTCACTGCAGATGACCATGGTGGAAACATTAGTTTGTCCGACACTTTCGCCAACTATCACACGTATGAAATCGACTGGACTCCCGATCAGGTTACTTGGTTGGTAGATGGGCAAGTCGGCCGCACTTTGAAGCGTGCAAATACCTGGAACGCGACAACCAACCAGTGGATGTTCCCACAAACACCTGCTCGTGTTCAACTTTCTCTCTGGCCGGGAGGTCTTGCTTCCAACGCCCAGGGCACGATTGACTGGGCTGGTGGTTTAGTTGACTGGAACTCTGTCGACATCCAGAACAACGGATATTACTACGCCAGTTTCCAATCTGTTACGATATCGTGCTACAATGCCACCTCTACTCTTGGCACTAATACCGGTGTCTCATACACCTACAATAATGCCGCCGGAACAAATGACACCGTTGTCGATGGCACGAATCCGACTGTGTTAAAGTCCTTGCTGGGAACAGGAACCGATATGAATGCTGGAGACTCAGCGTCCTCATCTTCGGGTACTTCGGCTCAGGCTACTGCAACTGCGGAATCCGTTCCAGGCCGTTCTGGTGGTGACCCAGGAACCGATAGTCACTCCAGCGCTGCGGCAGACAGCGGAAGTTCCGCGTCTGGATCTGTGCAGTCATCAACCGCAAGCGCAAGCGCTAGCACTAGCACAGCAACTGGTAGTAGTGGTGGGTCCTTTTCGCAAGGGAGCAGCGGATCCAGCTCAACCAAAAGCGGTGCCGAAAAATTGGGTGCTAGTCAGGAGAAGGTATTGAAAGGGAGCGTATTTGCTGGTATTGTTGCCGTTGTGGCTATGATGGCTTTGTAGAGGCATGGAGCTCAGAGCATCAGCAAGGGCATTCTGTTTCTTGCTCACTCGAGAATATGGGATTAATCATCACTTAATGGCGTTGGCCGTCCATTCCTTTGGATTATCTCACAGAATAAGGGGATGATGGAAAACTTCTTGTAGAAACGTTTGGATGAGCAAAGGGAAAGAATTACCATCAGAAATCTGCTTTGGAGAAATTTGGAAAAATGAATTGAAATTTGATCCTTGAATGCATCGCACTGGTGATAAATCTTGAAATTCCATACATATCTGACCTTGTGAGTGGAGAAAGCAGCTAAACAATAGAAGTCATAGAAAGCTAAAAAGTGGAAGCAATCTCAAATTCCTATGCTTCTGGCGAGCACTTCTAAATGCTATCCGTAGATCAACAGTGAAATTTGAATTTACTTTGGGATATCAAATCCCTAAACCGGACCTGTTTATGTTTAATATCACCCGACACCAAGAATGTACCGTAAACTCCAACCGAAACTAATTCCAACATATCATGTACTCCACATCCCAAAAGCATCCTAAATTTACCTCAACTCTCTAAAACCATGACGACGCTTCCACCAATTACACCTCCAAGCACCGCTACGGTCAGAAATCCTGCCGCAACCTTCTCTTGCAGAGTTACCGGCGTATCCATGTCCGTCATGCCATCTGCTGCTGCAACGCCACCTGGAGTTGTGATACCGGCATTCGGGTCTCCTACACTAGTTCCACCCGTGCTATTCGTCACCGGCGCTACAATCACCTGGCCTGGGACTGCAACCATAGCGCTGTGTATTGCGCCGAGCGCACTCATCTGCTGTCCTATGCCCAAGTTTCCATCGTTATTGGCACCTTGAGTCCATTTGAAGCCACATTGTGTTCCAGTTGACCCGCCGTTGCATTGCAGGGCGGCATTTTTAGCGGTGGCTTGTAGGAGGGGGGCGATGGTGGGGAAGGTGAAGGGAGCAAGGGCGGTGGTGGCGGCGAGCCAGCCGGTGAAGTAGGCTTTGAAAGAGAGTTGGTCTGTATCACAGGTGTTTACTTGCTCGCAGGCTTGTTCTTCCATGACCGAATTGTTGAAGAAGACGGGAATTGAGGTGGTTAGAAGGCTGGTCGTGCGTTGTTGCCAGATGGAGCTACCTTTTGTCTGTGCAGTACATTTGTTAGCGGCGAAAAGGGTACAGGAGAGAAGAGAAGAGAACGGAACAGGGGACTAACGTAGTTGTACATGTTCGCGGCACCGTGGAGGTAGATGCCAGCATTATATGTCCATTGAAGTTTTGTCACTTGGGTGCAGTTTGTGGTATCTGTGGCACCATCGTAAATATTGTAGTTGTTGTCGATTAGTCCGATCGATTGTTCCCAATCCCAAATCGTCGTTGCCCATTGTGCGTAAGTGTCATTTCCCGTATATCGCGCCAGTCTGGCCCCAAGGTTGAAGAAACAGCCGTTCGCAATGCTATTCTTGTAATTGAATCCGCTGTTGAAGGTGAAAATTTGCCATCTCAATCCACCACCACAGGTACTGGTGTCCCATCTAGACGCCATCTCGTTGAACACCGCTTGTGCCAAGGCAAGCCATTGTGGCTGTCCTGCGGGTGGATTTGCAAAGTTCGTCTCGGCGGCTAACATCGCTGCCATGGCCCAGAAACCCTGATCATCATTTCCTTCGTCCTTCGTCTGGTTTACGGGCATATAATCGTTGTCAGGGCCTGTTTGAAAGAGTAAGGCCTGCGATGCTACGTCGTTGTAGGATGAATCGCCCGTGTAACGCCAATAGTCGATTAAAGTCATAAACATACCACCACCCTCCCACCAGAAAAGGGGATCTGGTAATATGCCCGGCGTTTGTCCCTATCATATTATAAGTTCCAAGGAGCGACTCGCGGGTTGCGGACGTCTGGAGCTTACAGTTAGGTTTCCTTTATAATTCACCATCAAGTCGTAAGCAACGGTTGCGGCAGCACTCTTGATTGAATCTGTCGTCGCAAGATTCAGTCAGCTCCAAAGTTCTCTCTCCAAAATCCCTCGCTGGCAAAGTTTCCCACATACCGGCTTGTGTTGGGTCAACCGTAAGCGCAACAGCACCCTGAACACACAATGACTGCCATAATAAAGTTGCTGGTCGCATGATGATATATTGATAGATGGCTATAGAAAATTGATTGAAATGAGAGACTTGAAACGATCGGGTTGAAAACAATTATTAAGGTCCTGTCAAAGGTACTGAAAGAGAGTATGACGCCAGCGACAGAATGGAGGAAATGGTCAAAAAATACGGCAGTCCTTGGCTGGCCTGAAGAACGGAAAGAATGGAAAAGGTGAGGTTGTAAGCTCTCGTCATCTTCTCTGGACAAAGTCCAAACTCATCAAAGAGGCACAGCTGACGGCAAAACAGCACGTCCTTGATCTAAGGCCGGACCAGTGAAAGAGGCCAAGGGCGACGCTGTGAAACAAGTCATTCTTTTTGCATACCATGTTGCCGCTGGCACATGGGAAGAAATGCTGGAGTTTTGTTTCCTGGGGTGTGCAGCGGTCAACTTTGAAACCCGAGGGGTATCAATAAGGTTGTTCTGACACGACCCTCAGACCTGACTTCGGCCAACTTGGGTATCTGGTGCCGCCGGCCGCGCTGCTTGCCAATCCGTGTCGAGGGCTGCGGAAATCGTCCAGAAATCTTGGCTGCGCCTCTTGCTGTGGGAAGGATCTCTATACTTGACTTTGAGCGACAGCAAACTCCATACTGGAGTCGGAGAGCAAAATTCCAGGTCAGGACGAAAAACGATGTCGTCTGTATTTCAATTGGTTCGCTTGAAGGCGCCAATCATGGGGTAATATCACGTGAGCCTCCGCCTCCGCCTCCGCCTCCTTGCCTCAACCCCCCTGCCCCTTTTCACCACCTCGCTTCACACATACACTATTCCCATCCAAACATGAAATTTTCACGTGCATTCTCGTGTGGGATTGAATTTGTCTGGTCTTTCTATCTCTTCCTTCTGTCGCAAATTCACGATAGCATTTCACAACCTGCTCTTGCCATCAGGGCAAGAAGACCTCGTAAGAGAGTACTCGTAAATGCCATCCTTCCCTTCCCATATCTGCTCTGACTTTGTAGTTCTCCTCAGCCTGTTCCAAGATCTCCATACTATCACACAAAGTCAGTATATTCCTACTTCAATATCTTGCGAGAGTGAAAAAGGGCAGCAAATACTACATTGGGCTGCTCCAAGCAGATATGCTCGCCCTGGAATGGAACCTTGAAACCATTTTCTGGAGCAATGCGAAAAAGAATGGAGTTAATTGATGATACTCACTCAACCTCCACAACACTCATGCCCTCTTCATCACCCATCTTCCCAAGAGCACCCTTGAATGGAACAGCCACCTGACTGAGGCCGGCATAGCTTCCTTTGGTGATCTTGCCTTTCGGGCCCCCAGCGTTGGCAAATACTATCATGCAAGTGTTCTCGAAGCACCTCGAGACAAGAGTGCTCTCTAAGAACAACGCTTCAGATCGAGGATTGTGCTTTAGCCCAGCCTCGGTGCAGTCAGAGAGATTCCAGAATGTGGGAATAATAATCATTTTTGCACCGCCAGTGATTAACTCACGGAACGCTTCGGGAAATGCCAGGTCCCAGCAAATGAGCATGCCGACTTTGCCCAACGGTGTATCAAATGCTGCATGGGGTTCATGTAGCGATGAGGTCAAATGAGGTCGTTCAGGATGCCAAAGATTCTTCTTCTGGTACCACCCGAGGATTGAACCATCATTGGAGATGAAATACACAACGTTTCTCAATTCCTTTCCACTTCTACAAATCAGCACTATATTGTTTTGTAGGGAGGAAGAAACGAAAGGACGAAACATCCTCCCGATCCCTTGGAGTCTGAATTTAAGAGAAAGGGGAAAGAAATAGGCTGGTTACTGTTTCTCAACGATGGTTCCTGGTACAATGCAGATGTTCAGCTCTTTTGCGAGTGCGCAGTATGAGCCGAGGTACTTTTCGTGTTGTGAGCAGAGATTGACTATTTATTGGTATGAGTATTGTGGCCTTTAATGGAAGAAGTCGGGAAAAAGACTACGATTTTTGTAAGGGCACCGCCCGCGTGAGGATGAAGGGGAACACAAGTTACTCACCAAAATTCGGATCATCGGGGAGCCAGTTTGTGAGATGATACTCTGGGAGCACAGCCAAGTGGCAAGACTGAGTGGCGGCATCTCGAATAAATGCGACTGCTTTACTGTGATTTGCTTCGATAGCTAGAGGCTGTTTTCAAGGCAGTTAGAGAGGTTTCAGCTCAAAGGAACCTCTGTTTATGAACCTCGAAAACTATATATGGTAAAATTGGCAGATAGCGTCTGAGCAAGAAACCACAGACATACTGTAGTGTTCGCCATAGCTAACCAAAAAGTATGACCACTCAACGAAAAGTTTTTAATTTTTGAGGGTATTTTCGAAAATCGGCTGATAAAGCGCGCTCTGCTCACAAAATATACTTGGGACTTGGGAAGACAGGTTCAACTCCTTAATGAAAAACTTGACCAACTTTTGGATAGAGCTGAATCACAGCTATTTTGTAAACTGGAGCCATGATCTCTTGGTTTTCTGTATTTGTGGAAAATAATCAGCGCCATTATCGTTCGACACTGAGGGGAAAGTTGAAAGTGGGGTAGATAGAAAGAAATGACTGCATAAGTGTTCTTGGATACCCAGGGAAACTCACGGTTGAAAGGGCAAAAACGCTGGGCGCGGCGAGGTACCAGAAACCTTCAATTCTACGTTGCCTGCCACGGGGCTCCAAGTTTTCCAACACGAGGGAAAGCGATCACGTATGGGTGGCGTCGATCCTCGGCAAGCTGCACATGAATATGAGCAACATCCTCGATGATGTCATTGACGGCCCCCTATGGAGGTACTCCGTACTCTTCCCACCCCGTACATTGAAAATCAATTCAGCGGTGAGATGTGGGCGGTGGAGTTGTGGAATCGGTGCGACTTCAAAGTAGCAAAGTAGCAGTAGTGAATACATGTACAATACAGTACTAGAGGAATCCTAGCCCGGGCGTATCCCGGTACCAGATCCCTATGCGATTCCTAATTCCGTACCTAGGTATGCAAGAAAGTCCCATCGATATCGCCTGGCACAATCGGGGTCGGCCAACCTGGAGTTGCCAACCTAAGCCTAAGCAAAATTCCATTTGCCACACCTCACCTCACCTCCGGCTTCACTCTCCTTACTGCACTGCCCGCACTGCATCTCTCGCTCCGAGACATCGCCAGAAATATCTGCAAAGTCGTTCTGGTGTCTCATCATCTTCGAGACGTCGTCGCCCAAGTTCTCCTGCTCGTCTCCCGCTATTCCAGGACGTCGTTGTGCAACCGGAAATCGGCTCCCCCAGCTTCCAACTATCTCGTAAGAACAACAAGACACTGAATCGAGTAGAACGCATGTTGGCCGGCTTCTGGTCACGAATTATCACCAACCCTACGCGCTCTCACTTAACTCTTCAGCACACGTCTCCTCGACCGGGCTTCTTTGACCTTTATGGGTCCCCCACGGGTTTCCTCGAACCCCTAAAAATTTTCGAGAACGAAATCCTTAATACTGTCCAGGAAAGGTCTGCTGAGCGAAGATCCAGGCTCGAGGCAGCTGCCTGAACGACGCTGTACTGGGTCCTCAACAACAATCACTATGTGGTCAGAGACCAACAATAGCCAAGATCGAGAGAGCCCCCCAAAGGTCAGGATGGTGCCTCATCCTGGAGTGCTAGCTCAGATAAGCAACTCAGTATTGGTAGTCCTAGGATCAGTAACGATCGCGTGTTCCCAATCAGGAGTGTGGTTAGTGTAGATTCTTCGCAGACTCCATATCTCTCACCAAAGCAAGCAGATGGTAGCGAGCATGACTACTTTAATTCAACTATACTACCAGGTTCCGTCGGAGCAGATGCTGCACTCGTCTCACGTCGCCGCCAGAGCCAATCCGTCTCAGAAGCCGAAGGCAAGCCTGCAAACCACTCTCAAAGACAGCGCAATCAGCATCTGCCACGGGAGCGAGATTCTGACAGAAAAGGATCCACGTTCACAGCCCTGAGCTAAATCGACAGATACGGAAGTGGAAATGGAATGCAAATCTTCAGTTATGCTGGTTCTGATATGTCTAGCGATGCCAATCCATATTACAGGCGCGATCCAGAGTTTTGGTCTCCTTGTTGCCTTGGAGGAACAGGATGGAGGAGACTTTCTTGTACGCGTCGTCAGTGAGAATTCTTCAAAAATTATCGGATACTTGCCCCAGGAACTTTCAAGATTGAAGAGCTTTACCGATATTCTCAGCCAGGAACAGGCGGATAATCTGCTAGACCACGTAGACTTCATTCGTGACGAAGAAGCCGATCCAGCAACAGATGGCCCCGAAGCCTTTACACTTTCAATACGACCGCCACGATCTATCAGCAGAAAAACTCCAAAATTGTGGTGTGCCATGCACATTCACCCTTCTTACCCAGAATTGATTATTTGCGAATTCGAGATGAACGAGGATCAAATCTACCCACTTGTTCCTCCTAACGAAGAAACCCCAGAACCACCCGAGGATACGTTACACAGTAACCCTACCCAAGAGGAGTACACTGAAAGTACTCAAAATACCAGTAAGCCTCTCCGGGTTCTAAGAAGTACGAGGAAGAGAAAGGGTGAGGCTACTGCGATGGAAGTGTTAATATTATATCCCAAGTCCAAGAGCAACTGGCATCGGCGCCGAATCTTGAGACATTCTTGAAAATCCTGGTCGTGTGGTCAAAGAGTTGACTGGCTCTCACCGTGTTATGATTTATCAATTTGATGCAGCATTCAATGGACGAGTAGTGACAGAGCTAGTTGATCCTCGAGCGACCAAGGATTTGTATAAAGGCCTCAATTTTCCTGCCTCTGACATTCCAAAACAGGCTCGCCATCTGTATAAGATCAATAAAGTTCGTTTACTCTACGACCGCGATCTTGAGACTGTGCGATTGGTATGTCGTACTATCGAAGACCTCGAACAGCCCTTGGATCTGTCTTTCAGCTATTTGAGAGCAATGTCACCAATTCATATTAAATACTTAGCGAATATGGCAGTCCGATCCAGTATGAGTATTTCCATCAACGCCTTCAACGAGCTATGGGATCTTATCGCTTGTCATTCATATGGTTCGAGAAGTATGCGAGTGTCATTTCCGATTAGGAAGATGTGCCGGTTGGTTGGTGATACAGCGTCGAGAAACATCGAGAGGCTTTCTTATGCCTCACGGCTACAAGCTCGTAAGTTGATCAACACGGTTCCGACTGAAGTAAATCATTCGGGCTATATTGTTGCATCATCCGAGGATCTGCTGAAACTTTTCGATGCAGGCTTTGTACTTTTATTGATTCGTGGTGAGACGAAGATTATGGGTAAACCAGGGCAATCTCAAGAGGCTCTTGCAATGCTAGAATATTTTCGAATGCGGAAGATTACGTTGGTGATTACCTCGCAAGATATCCGGGAAGACTTTCCTGGCCTTCGGTACCCGCCCGGCTTCGATATTATTGCAGGCCTCCTCCTAGTGCCATTAACCGTTGGTGGTAGCGACTTTATTGTCTTTTTCAGGAAAGGCCAGATTAAAAAGGTGAAATGGGCTGAGAATCCCTATGAGAAGTTCATTAAAGAAGGAACAGAGGGATATTTAGAGCCTCGTAAAAGCTTCAAAACTTGGAGTGAGGCCGTCGTGGAGAAATGTTGAGAATGGACTGAAGAACAAGTCGAAACTGCTGCGGTACTATGTTTGGTTTATGGTAAATTCATTGAAGTCTGGCGACAAAAGGAGGCAGCGCTACAATCAAGTCAATTGACCAGACTCTTACTGGCAAACTCAGCTCACGAGGTCCGGACTCCCTTAAATGCAATCATCAACTATTTGGAAATTGCCCTAGAAGGATCGCTTGACCAGGAGACACGAGACAACCTTGCCAAATCGCACTCGGCGTCGAAGTCTTCGATATATGTCATCAATGATTTGTTGGACTTGACCAAGACTGAAGAGGGACGGGATCTAATCAAGGACGAAATCTTCAATCTTCCAGCAACCATACGAGAGGCTACCGATTATTTCAGGGGAGATGCTAAGCGAAAAGGCTTAGAGTATCAAGTGATTGAGAACCCGGGATTCCACAATACGTGCATGGGGATCAACGAAGAATACGGCAAGCGGTCGCTAACATGACCGCAAACGCGATGCAACATACAATCAATGGCTCAGTCCACGTCGAACTAGAGTTATAAGAGCTGTCGGGTGGAAAAGCGACCGTAGAAATCGCAGTACAGGATACAGGCTGTGGCATATCAGACGAGACGCTCAATTCTCTGTTCCAAGACTTGGAACAAGTTACTTCGGACGAGGAAGCTTTTTTGGACGATTCAGAGGATCTACTTTTTTCACTACCACCAATTAGAGAGGGCCGAACCCTAGGTCTGGGCCTAGCAATGGTATCCAGGATAGTCCGCAATATGGACGGCCAGCTGCGTCTCAAGTCAGACGAGGGCAAGGGATCAAGATTTATCATAAACTTGCCCTTCGTCCTCCCTGTTGATGAATCCGAAAATACGAATGAAAGGTCGATCCACCGGATCTCAGCCGAGCAGCCCTCAGTCCCAAGCCCATCCCCCGGTGCGAATGGGGGAGTGACACTTGTTGAAAAACCTAGCTCTCTGAGACCGGAAGCTGTAATTCGTAAGCGAAGTATCGAGGAGATTGCTAGCTTGCATAGCTTCAAAAGTGGCTCGAGCAACAAAAGCAACAAGAGCAACAAGAGTGATGTTGACAGACTCATCGACGCGATATCTGGTCCACTAGCTGTTGGCGAGCCCGAGTCTCCCGAAAAGAGTCACCACCGGTCCAATAGTCGAGGAAGTTATCACAGTCGAAAAAGCGCCGGCAGCATAGGAACCACTGCTGCTGTCCACGGCACACTGGCACGGGAAAGACCGAGAAGATTAACGTGCTCTAGGTCATACGGTGCCCCGGAGCACTTACGTTCGCCTTGTGAAGGTTATGCCGGCTCAGAATATGTGACGGATAACAAGACATTATTGAAGGCCGTCAGAATGTCGGACGAGTTTGTACAATCTGAAGAGCCGACCCCACGCGTCGCCTCCCGAGTGTTATTCAATATCCCAAGAAGCAGGCTCCGTTTCCGGAAAAGCCGCAGAAACACGACGCCGAATACCTACAAATCCTCGTTGCAGAAGATGACCCCATCAATAGCAAAATTATCCAAAAGCGATTGAAGAAAAGCGGTCATGAAGTGCACCACACTGTCAATGGTGAAGACTGTGCCTCTGCATATGGCGAGAAACCTGCGTTCTTTGATGTGGTGCTCATGGACATGCAAGTAAGTAGTCCCAACTCTTTGGCCATTGTCACAGTACCTAAAACCTTGATCAACTGTGTTGTACCCATTTGTGTCTTGCTGGGTATACTAACACTGTACTAGATGCCAATAGTTGACGGGCTTTCTTCTACTAAAATGATTAGGTCCTTGGAAAAGTCACACCCGCAAAGTATTTTATCTCGTGCATTCTGCAATGGACGAGTTCCTATATTTGCCGTCTCTGCGTCTCTTGTGGAATGCGAACGTCAAACATACGTCAACGCAGGCTTTGACGGGTAGATTTTAAAGCCGATCAACTTCAAACGCCTGAATATACTACTATCAGGTATCGTGGACGACGGCACTCGAAATTCGTGTCTATACCAACCCGGCGAGTGGGAGAGAGGAGGGTGGTTTCATCGAAGACAGCCATTAGTATTGGCGGCTATGATGAAACCTTTGGATTCTTCACTAGTTAAAAATCAACCCTTTAAAGGAATAGAAGTCTTACAGCCTGGTGTTGACTCACTTGACAGTAGCGAGTCAGGGTCTATGACCCAAAAAAGCTAGGATCGGCGGCCCCTCGTTCACTATGAGAGGCCTTTGTAAGGGAAGTTCTGCTTCTGCCCTTGTCATCAAAGATAGACTGGTGGAGGACGCCACAGTTCGACCGAAACGAAGCATGAATCCGGACTCATAGCGTGGGTGTCCTTGGGGCCTCCTTTTTTGGTTATGCATATATTCTATTTTACAATTTAGCGATTGAGAGCGACAGTTTTCACGTACAAATGTAGGGGTCGGGGCATGTGGGATACCCATTAGCTTCAAAGATTTGCACCATTGGTACAGGAGCTAATTGGGTTTTGATAGCCAGGCACGAAGAACATGAGCATGAGCTTTCGGTGTTGATGCTATTATGAAGCCTGGGACTTTGAACATGGTCAGAGTTACCGGAGTCATTGTATGCCTTTGTTGGCGATTGCTTGCATAGCACCTACGCTATAGACATAGTTTAAAATAGGAAGACGAGAAATTATCTGCTGTATTTATTTATAGCAAAATGTCTTTTAACAAGAAAAGGGGTTTGAACTAATTTGCGTGATGATCAGTTGTAAGTTGACGGAGAATGGACATTGTCAGCTTCACAATAGTTACTTAAAGACGGTGGCTAGCACTACATTTGTTGGACGGTGCTGTAAATCTCTGCTAGATTTTCATTCGCACTTTTTATGACCCCTGCGCATTTTCTAGTCTTACAACCAACTACTGTAACCCCTTTTGATGCATGCTCTAGACTAGCGAAAGCGTGCCGCTTCGCAATCGCACAGCCAAAATGTCTGCGATTCAATGATGCCAAAACTCCAGGAAGATGCTCCCCATGCAAGTCACAAGATGCATAGCTGCCTTTTCAGGCAGCTGGATTTGAACCCCCAATATAGACTTACACAACAGCAGGGTATACCTTAACAATGCAAAATTTCCTTGAAATTCCTTCCCGATATCCATTCGCAAGCCCTTTTTTACCTTATGGATCCAGGTCTTCACCATGGAGAACGCCCAGGTAGCCTCCTCGGACTGTCTTTCTCAAGTCATGATAATGTGAGGAACGAGCCGCCGATGTGGCCCCAAAATTGCTCTTTTCACCTTCTTTCCTACCCTCGCTGACCGTCGCATCCATCGCCCCTTCTGTAGCAGTTGCAAGATCCGCGAGTCGCTGTAAATTTTGGCTCGATGTTACATCATGCTGACTTTCAGGCGCATTTGTGTTGTTGGGATTACTTGTTCCAACATTAGGAGCTGGCCGCAGCTTTTTGGTGATCAGTTCCCGCACAAATGTGACACAACTTGACGGTGCAATTTGACTTTCAAGTAACGACTTCAAGCCCCCCTCAGCCTCGTTCCTTGTATTGTCGGAGGCGGTCAATTCGATCAGAGCCAAGGCACACAGGAGTGTGGCGTGATGTGTGAGAGGTGTGATGAGAGTTGAGTTGTGAGTAAGTTGTGTCACAATGTTCATTGCGGCTGTAAGAAGCCCGTAGGGTTCAATATCTGGAAGTCGTAATTCCATCAAGATACGAAGAGACCAGTAGCACAAATGGACCAAAGGTGAATTGGACGGTGGAAAAATTGATGGGGGTAGAGACTCCCGCCATCGCTCCAACTCCCCTCGCAGCAGTGTGTCTATGATCTGGTTCGGAGGGACACTAAGAGAAGGAAGATCGGTAGGTGCGAGTGAGGCCATGGCGAAGTGTCCAAGAATCACGGATAGACCTGAGTAGTCAGTATAGTTACAGCAATAGCAGCAGGGGCCTTACGAGCTAAATGGTAAAGTGATTCTCCAAGCAGAGTCTGGTCATCCGGATAAACAACGACGCTTCCATCAGGTATCATGAGCGGGCTTGAAGAGCTTGAAGCATGCCACCTATCCATGATTACCAGACTCCACCACAGCCTTCTTGAAAGCTTCTCTGTGTCGAGATCATCTCCTGTAGTAACCACATTGTTTTGCTTATGCAGGTGCAGTTTCAAAGAATATGCTAGCCCTACAGCGCTGCCTAACCAGACTGAAGAGGAAAGTCCAGCCTGGCCACGGCACGCAAGGTTTTCGGTCGCAATTACCAGAAGCATCATTGTTTGGAGATACACCAAATTGACCGTGAAGGAATGAGCAGAGGCGTTATCAAACTGAGATGTTATGATAAGCTGCGACGCCTTTTTGATGCTCTGCTGTCCAGGTCCCTGGTCATTTGGTGACGGGAAGGATCGAACAGCAGAGTAGAGTGCTTCATAGAATGCCTCTTTCAGCGGAGCGCTACAGTCCGAAACCATGATTTTTAACTTGCTCTTTGACTCGTGAAGGATAGGATAGGTGGGATGGATAGTGTTTATATATCTGTTTCAGAGGTCAGTTTAGTTCGGCAATAGGGGAAGTTCACCCACCCTTCAATTAATGCATCGTCCCA
This sequence comes from Cudoniella acicularis, assembly GCA_013054445.1. Taxonomy (NCBI): domain Eukaryota; kingdom Fungi; phylum Ascomycota; class Leotiomycetes; order Helotiales; family Helotiaceae; genus Cudoniella; species Cudoniella acicularis. The sequence continues at coordinate 34,625 of JAAMPI010000472.1, forward strand.
GCCAGGCGTGTGATCTAGCTGGCTTTGGTCATTTGGCAGCATACCTTCAAAAGAGCTGCTTTGTGGACGTGGTACTTCTGGTGGTTTTCTCCACTGGGGCGTAGGCTGGAGGCCATTTGGAGAATAATTGGGCTCTCTAAACATGTGCACTGGCCCAGGGGTTGGCTGTGGGGTTGTAAAGGCTGGACTAGCATTCGTGGAATGACGGGGGAGCTCTTGCGATGCCCAGCCACTTGGAGGTCTTTGAGGCTGATAAGGAGTGCTAAATTCAGTAGAAAGAGAGGAATACGTTCTTTTTCTCGGCCCGCCTTCAGGATTAGGAGGAGGCGAAAACTCGTCCGATGCTCTCCGTTGCATTGGATTCTCGGAGTGGGTGGCAAGAAAGGGGGCAACTGGTATTTCCCCAGCCTGCATGGCCCCCTCGAGAGTATTCAATCGATCAGCGAGTTCCTTGATATACCTGCGAGATACTGTCAGAAACGAACTTGAGATGGAGGTTGTAGTTGGAGATGTACCCTTTACTTGGACCTCGCTTCATGGGCACGCGACTGAACTGACATCTCGCGCCAACACGTTTGCAGCTCGAGCATTGCTCATCACCGGGCTCTCCAGTAGCATCACAACGAATCTTCTTGCGCCGGCACTCGTCGCAAGCTCGCGACACCTTTGATCTCTTCCTCGGTGCCGTCGACCCATCCGGCGCAGCGTACTGGCCTCCCATCTGGTCCATTGACCCATGATTCGCCTGAAGCTGGATGGGATGGCGGTGGGCATCGGGGTCCTGCTCGTACTGATGGTTGAGGGCGTCTTGGTTCCTGGCGTCCTGGTTGTCGGTCATGGCTCCGGCGGCGCCTGCATTCATGATTGGCGCAAGGCCGCGCGAGAGTTGGGCAGTGAGCTGGAGATCATCGGGGGAAGACAGGGCGGGATGGTGCTGTGAGGATGCTGAAGAGTAAAAGGGAGCGGCGCCGTCGGCAGCGAGCGCGTTGGGAGAGGGATACGACTGCATGGCTGGCACGCTGCTCTGGTAGACGTTCTTAAAGAAGCGTCATGGCAAGCATATGCACGGGCGAGCGGGGTCTGCGTGACGAGGAGGGAAATGTCAGTGTTGATATTGGATATTGGAAATACTTTATTGTTGCTCGGTAGAAAGAGCAAGTCGCAAAGGGCAAAGGGTGCACAACACAGGACAGGACAGCGCGCTCTCGCGCCACGAATTGCCTGAATGAAAACTTACCTGGACTTTCGCGGCTACTTGGACCTCACTTCGACGTCCAAATTCGCCTTTTGCACTGGGACGCGGACACGCCCGCCAGGCCAGACGCGATGGGGGGGGGGGATTGGCGATTGCGATTGCGATCCAGGGCAGCGCCAGCCAGGCCCTGGCACTGCGCAGCGCGGTGCGGTGCTGGTGGTGTCGACGACGACGACGTCGCGCCCAGAGGCAGCGCGCGCGGAGGACGGGTGGAATCGCAGTCGCAATTGATGCGAACGAAGCTGAGTTGCGACAGGTACACTGGCCCGGCGAAACCTTTTTGCGAGATGCGCTGCGGTGCGGTGCGGTGCGCTGCGCTGCGAGCTGGGAGCGTGAGTTTGTGGGTTGCGAGGAGATGGAAGTTTGGCAGCGGTCTGGCGAATCGGGACCAAGTGGCTGGAGGGCACGGACGGCTGTTCTGGGACAGATTCGCAGAGGCACAGAGTCACAGA
>JAAMPI010000473.1:0-36327 GCA_013054445.1 Cudoniella acicularis
AAGTTCTTTTAATAAAATCAAAAACTATTAGAATCCCTTAAATAAATCTATTATCCTCGAAATAAGCTATTAAAATTTAAAATTCTCTAAATGTCTTCTTAAGACAATATTAAAATTACTAGTCCCGCTAGTATCGTAAGAGTAAGGTCGTCGGCATTATCCGGTTGTTACGTCGTCACTACTATAAATACCGCCCCGTTTATCCCTAGTAGTATAGCTACTATCCCTTTCCCCTTTACCGTAATATTTAACGGTATATATACCGGTATATTAAGCTAGTTGACCTAGCCAACTAGTAATTACTTACTAGCTTCTATAACGAATAGTATCTACGTCGGATCCTATTTAAACTCTCGAAGGGATGACTTAGTAGAGTTAGTTATAATTAGGTCCGAAACATTTAGGGCAGGTAGTATAGGCAATAGAATCTTAATATAGTAAGATCTAGAGACGATAAATAAAAGGGCGAGGTTATATACCTAAATTTTACTAATACCGGTATTAAAAGGTGTCGGATTAGGTGCTTTCCCTTCGAGATGCCGGAAGAAAGTATCTTAACGGGCCTTAATAGTAAGTATCGATAATACCGATTATATAAGTAGTAGATCTATAACCGCGAGACCTTAGGCAAGACCGATAATTACGCCGATACTAACGGAGGTAATTATATTAGTAATCTCGAAAAATTCTTTAGTAGAGTTAACTAGGAAAGAGTAGTTATAAGGGGGGATAGGAGCTACGCTATAGGTTTTAAGTAGATTAATAATAGTGGTAACGTGAACCTCTTCTTATTATAAGGGAGGTCGGGTTAGTACTTATAGGTTTAGGAGCGAGGTAACTTATAGTAGTAACACCGGTAACAACCTTAATAGTGTCGTTCGGGTACCTATCTATACTCTACTCTATAATATTAGTCAAACTAGTCTAAAAGAATAACGCTTCTAAGTTTTCGAAAAACAGGGCCAGTTAGAAACCCTTAACTATACTTGTTAATATCGATAATAGTTTACTAATATTAGGCAAGCTACCTCCTACTACGTCTATAGTCTCGTTATAAAGCGGTACTACGGCGACAAAGCTCCCTATAGTAATAGCAGATACGTAAAAAAGACCGCCTATAATAACGAGAGAGTATATATCTATGTTTAGAAGAGATAAGAATAAACTAGAATAGAAGGAGTTAGTGATAATAAAAGTTTGTTAATAGCTTCCTTTAAGCTGATTTAATACTCGTAAGATAGGATCTCGTTTCTAACCCTTTACGTAAATCATTCTTAATAGCTACTAATAATAGAAGCGGTGCCGGTTTCGGATCCGAATAAATCTAATTTAAGAGTATAACTAGATATACTATAAAAGGTATAGCTCTTTTATAAATAACATAATAAGACGATCTACTACGGAAACCTTAAGGCTACGATATCTAATTCTAGCCCTAGTTGTCCTCTCTATCTTATACTATAGCGCTTATCTTATAGCTAAACCTAAAGAGGCGTTCTATAAGTATAAGACTTATCTAATATATAAAATATATTAGCTCGTAAAAAAGTTATAAAAACTATTACTTAAACGCTTTATTACTCCGCTCTAAAATATATACTAACAAGTAGCTACCTTCTACTCTATTATTATAAGTAATATGTTTTTAGGATATAGAATAATAGTAGTAGGGCCGAGGAGATCTAATAGTAGGCCGAGGGTAAAAGGGCTCTATAGCGTCGGTATAGAGGTTTAGAAGCCGAAATAGATGTCTCGTCGGAAGACATTAAACGTAGTATCTAGTAATCATTCTTCTTACGACGAGGTTCTTCTAAGCTATATATTAGGCGAGGGTAGATTCGAAGATTATATGCCCGGGATTGTCGTATTATATCCGGGTGAATTACTAAAACGATACTAAGAAAGAAGATCCCGTAAAAGACGATCCTATACTCTATCGCCGGAATCTATAATAAAAGAAGAGTATTATAAAGACAGTAGGACTACGAATAAAGAATAAAGTTAGCCTACTCTCGTAGTAGATATAGGTAGCTATAAAGGAGGCTAAGTAGGTTTGTCCGAGAGTTTCTAGTCAGGGTAAAAGCTATTACTCGTTATAGAGATTATTTAAAACAATATTTCCTATTATCTAGTCATTTTATCTAGTTATTTTATCAAGTTGATTATATCCGATAGGGTCGGTCAGACAATTAAAGGGCTTCCGCCGGGGGAAGGGAAACAGCTGTTCGGTTTAAAGTCCGAATAAAGGGCGTGCGCTACGAATTACGATTTAGGACTAACTTTATAGTCACTAAGCCTTAAAATTCTTAAGTCTATTTATATATCTATCTTCGTGACCGTAAAGTAGCAGGCCTAATTAAGGTAAAAGGTTCTCTACTTAAGGACTACGGGAATTTAGATAAAAGTATACTTTAAAGTACCCGAATAGGAGATTCTAAATCCTATAACTCACTTTTCTAACGCCTAGAAGGAATAGATTCCTAGAAGTAAATATATACTTTACTTATATAATCATAATTCCTAGTTTCTAATATATAATCCTGTCTTCCTATCGGACTCCCTCTACCTTTACCCGTCCTTACTCTATTATTAATACCTAGCGAGTAATATTTATATCATATTTATTTATCGTAAATAATAACCCTAATACCCCGATCCGGATATAATAAAAGAATATATAATATTTAGCTCTAGCCCCTTAGTGATCTAGACGGGCTTTTAATCCTCCGCTTACTTATAATCGCTCGCCCTCTATTCCCGAACTACTGATGTTACGGTTGTGCTAATCCGGGACTTGAGAGCGATAAAGCGTAGGCGCCTAGAATAGGCACGACATCGTAGGTCTGCTCGCCGGGTACGGCGGATACGTGCTCTATCCTTCTCTCGACAGGTAGAGAAGGTGCTCTCTCGAAGCTGTTTAGAGCGACCTTAGGTATAGCGGATTAGATCTTGATAGGAGGAGGTTAGAGGGCAAACGACTTAGTGTTAAGAGCCGAGTTTGATTTGGCTTTAACGAACTAGGCGCTAGCGAATCCTTCTTCGGCGTCTAGGCCGTTGTTATAGACGGAAGGAGGGAAGCGTAGGGACTTAGTATATATAGAGTAGGATAGAGACATAGGATCGAAGCCGGGTAGGTTCGGTGCGGATTGAAAGCGGAGTTAGGCGAGGTAGAGGTCAGAACGGGCGCGGTCTCGGATATCTATAGACTTGCGTAGGCGTTGTTTAGAGTAGTATCTATAGAACACTATGCCGTATAGGATGACCGTGATATATTCTAGGACAATTTCGATAAGGCAGTAAACTAAGGACTAATTCTATAACGTTTGTTAGTTAGGTTCGGAGGGTGTTTAAGGGATAGCTTACCTATATTTTATAAACTAGTATATAATCTACTTCTTCTTAGAACAGGTCCCTTCTATTATTATCAACGCATGACTAGCCCTATATGTCCTTACCGTAGCCAGAATTCTTAGACTATTAAAGAATAGTAGCCGTAATAGTCTATATAACGATACTAAAAATAAAGAATCCTATCGCGAAGAGCGTAGAATAGACAGTAACCTTCTCTGCCTTCCTATGACCCCTTTTCTAGTAATTCTAGAAAATTAATAAACAAAATACTAATAAGATATATATAATTATTAAGACAGTAATTTATAGCTATATCTTCTACCCTTAAGCCTAAGGTAGGAAGTTGTTTCGTAGCGCTAAATGTTTTGTTACGTTAAAGATCGTAAAGGTTATTAAAAGTATAATAAGAACGATAAGGCTATAGCTAAAATTTATATCTCGTAGAACAAACTTCGTTATCCGGACTCTAGTTTTAATTTTCTATAATATTGTTAGCTACTTTTATAAAGTGTGGCTAGTGTCTATACTTGCTAAATCTTTGGCTTGTTCCTTCTTAGTCCCCTGTTTATACTTCTCTAATAGTTATTCTTCTCGGAACGTCGGGCTTAATAGGTTGTCTATTTTCCGCTCGGGTATACCTAGTACTCTTATAGTACTCTTTAATAGAGCGGCGAAGCTAATATCTGACGGCTATGCTTACGCTATATAGGATTGTGTCTTCTAAGAAGGAGGGTCCGCGAAAGGAGATCGGTAGTCCTTATTGGCCTTATTAGGAGAGTATATAGAGGTTGCCTCTACGAACCTTAGAGTATAGGGAACTTTGATTAAAGTTTCTAAGGACGAGGTCGAGTCTTTTCGTTCTCTAGTCAAAGGCGTAGGGCGTTTCTTTTCGTTGTTTGCTATATAACTTGTTAGCTTATTCTATAGTCTATTTTATGCCTGACGACCTACTAGACATTATACTATAGGCAAGACAGATACGATAGAAGGAAGGACAGGACTAGAAGTCTACTAGTAGGTTTAAGGACGACGATAAGTCGGCGACAGAAATATAAAGGCTTAAAATCAAAGACGAGGAAGGGCAAAATTATAGATAGAGACTAGCTATCGAAGAGAAATAAGATAAGTCCTCGACAAGTAGGAAGGTCAGCGGTTTTATAGAAGCGCCCGGCCTAAAAATAGTAGCTAATTTAAGACGTTGTTTAAGGCTCCTATCTAAAATTAGTAAAGAAGCGGGAGGCGGCGAGGACTGCTAATGATCAATTTTAGGTCCCGTAATCACGCCACTCGTCTATAAAGCGCTAGGACCAATTTGAGCTCCCTATCGCCACGTAAGCTACGTACGGGGCTTACGGGTTTGATATCACTTTATAAGCTAAGATCACCTACTAGTATAGATTGTCCCCCGTTAGAGGACGAGATAGGGAATAAGATTAAGACCTAGAATATATTTTACTTTGATCAGAAGAAAGCTATATTAGCGGCATCCCGTGCCTTCCGCGCTATAGTTATACTAAGATACTATTATAATATAAGGTAATAAAAGGAAATTTTTAAGTATTCTAAAGAGAGTATAAGAAGTATAAAACTAAGCCCTACTCTATTCTGCCTATCAATTTGTTAAGGTTGACCTTCGCTAGTTCTATAGATATTATATTCTCTATTTACTATCTACGCCGACCGTTTTGATCGTGCCCGTATTTAGGAGCACGCCTTCTATCACGATTACTTTATTAGAGACGATCTCTTCGACCTCTTTATATAAAATCCTTAAGACTATAGCTCTAGGTATCTTATTATTGTCTTTAAAACCGAAGATCTGATCAATTTGATCAACTTTATAATATAGCCCTAATTCTATATAGTACTCGATATAAAGAGTCAATAGCCTTATTAATAGTCCGTAGTCTATAAACAGCCTATACTTGTGTTTGACTCTAATAAGAAGAGCGCTAAGAGATCCGTAAAGTCCTCTTCCTATAACCCTCCCTTACTAGTCTCTCTCGCCGTCTTTAATGTTATCGTACTTGATATAAGCGACCTTAAACTTCGTCTTAGTTTCCGGATATAGTAAGGAGGGGTAGGGTAGCCAAACTTTTACGCTCTCGTATGTCTTTACTATTATCGCTAGGTCGAACTTTACTTGTTCGCGGGCTTATTACGTCAAATCGTAAAAAGGAGGATAGGTAGTAGTTAAAATTTCCTTTTCTACTAACTCTAGAAACCCTATAGTCGGAAGTAGTTACGACGGCGATAGAGAGGGTATTTTAGTTCGTATATATAAATACTCGTAAGAGATTAAAAGTCTGGCCTCTAAAATTATTTATCGATCTAAATTCTTAAAAATATAAGAAACTAGGGCAAGAAATGTTCTTTATAGTATTTAGTTATATACCTAGATCTACTAGAGCTAATCAAGAGTTAGTAGAAGCCAAACGTGATCCTAACACCTCTTAGCGTTAGAGGCCCGGTTAGCTACTATATAGCGGCATCCTCGCTGTCTAGAACTAGGCGAAAATATAGTAAAGCCAGGGTATAGAGACATAGATATATAGTAGGAATAAGCCCTACCGGTTATATAGCCGAAGAATTTAGAGTTATATAATATAGCTATAATTTAAGTATAAGATAAGGTCATTATCTATCGGCTCTTTAAAGATCACGGAACTAGCGTACCGAGTATCGGACCTCTAGTGCCTCTCGCTGCCCCTCGCTAAGCTCTATACTATTCTATTTCCGGAGAGAACATTCGTTTAGGCGTTCGGCTACTATTATTAGCTCCTAGCCCTTAGTACTAGCTCCCTCTACTTGTTCTTTATTTTAACCTCTATAAACCCTATTTGTTTTTAATCTATAGTTTACTTTACTTTAGCCTCCTAACTTACTTGTCACTATCTTTAATCTTTTAACAAGTTTTTAGCCTCTTATTTAAATCTATATAGAAAAGATAGCTCTAAAAGTCGAGTAAACTGATACCGCGGGGGACGCTACCGGAAATATAACCCCTTAACAGTTATCTATCGATATCGAGAAAATCTTATTTCTTGATCTTAATACTACTAAAAAGAAAACTATACGATTTAAAAGACTAATCAGTGGTTAGGTATAGGCGTTAGTCTGTGTTAGTCTCTTCCTAGGATCTCTTCTCTATAATAAGTTCTTTTAAAGTAGCCTATGTTTCCTAAATTAATTATAAACTTTTAGGGCTAGATACTATAATTACTACCGATATATAAGGGCCTATTCTCTAATCTCTAGGAGAAATCGAGAAGTTAGCTTAGGTCGGTATTAGATTTCCTATAAGATCTGTCGCTGCGATTCTACTTATCGGATAGTGTTATACTCTCTTTAAGATCAAATACCTTATGATTAGTAGTGTTCTCCTCTTTGAGATCGGTAGCGCGGTTTATAGTATAACACCTATTATAAATACTATAATTGTCGGTAGAGTTATTACTAGTTTAGGCGGTATAGGTATATATCTCGGGTAAGATTATATTCCCTCCCTAGTTTATCGCGACGCGTGTCTAACCTTCGTTAGTGCCTTGACATATAACTCCGTCTTCACGAGTATAAAAGAACGTCCTATTTATAATATAGTAATCGGTTTATACTAAGGAACAGGAGCAATTCTCGGACCCGTCATCGGCGGAGGCTTCGTAGAAAGTAAAGCCATATAGAGATAGGCCTTTTATATTAACCTTCTATTAGCTGCTTTAGTTACGCTAGTATATATCTTCTTCTTTCTAAGATATAATAGTAAGCCCGACGTCTCTAGTTCTATAAAGTTAAAACAGATAGATTAGGTTAGAGTCTTCCTTAATACTAGCACTTAGACCCTCTTTTAGGTCGTATATACCTTCTCGGGATCTATATAGAAATAGAAGTCCGCTAGACTAATTGCTCTCTAGGTCGTCTTCGGAGTCTTTCTTTTCGCCTATATCTTTTAACAAGTTTACTATATCTTTACGACTGCCGAAAGACGACTGTTCCCCGTTTAGATCCTAAAAAGCAGAACTATCGTTCTTCTTTATATTACTTATACCGTAGCTACTACCGGTATATTCGTTTCTATCTATTATATCCTTTTCTTCTTCTAATTCACGAGAGGTGACTTAGCGATTAAAGTAGTAATCCGCCTTCTACTATTTATCTATATTATAATCTTTTTCGTTATACTCGTAAGTGGTCTGCTTCTAGTACTCGGACGATATATGCCTATCTATATCATTACCGGTGTCTTTATAACAATTAGAGGGGTACTTATACACACCGTTAATACTAGCACTAATACCGGCGTAGTCTATAGCTACGAAGTCCTAGTAGCGATCGGAGCTAGCCTTTTATTATAAGTTGCTTACTTAGTAGCTATTATAAAGGTTAAGCCAGAGGAGGTCTTCGGCGCTACCGGCGTTATAAACGTCTTATAAATCGGAAGCGCTACTATCGTACTCTCTCTCGCGAATATCATTTTCTAGAACGTAGGGTTTATTAAGTTAAGGGATGCTCTTATAGGACGAAGTTTTAGTGCTAAGGAGCTTAGAGGCGCTCTTACGGGTACGAAGTCTACGATTCTTACTAGTAATGATCTAAATGTCTAGAAGTTGGCGATAGATGCTATTATAGATACTATAGGCCTGATTTGGATCCTGGTTATTGTTATAGGTGCTATTAGCATTGTTAGTAGTGCTTTTATAAAGCGGGAGAAGTTGGCTCTTTAGTAGAGGAAAGACTATAATAGAAATAGAGATAGTATACGATAGTATAAAAGAAAGGTTAGATTTTTTTTAAAAGGGATAGAGTAATAATAGCCGTAAACACATCTTAAAAAGCTTACTTAGAAACATAATATAAGATCTATAACGAGATTACTCGCTGGTATATTCGAATTTAGTATTAATAGATTTATTCGTTTATTTAATATTATTTTATTTAGGTTAAGTATAAGTAGCCGAGGCTAGAAAGAGCTGTTTTAATTAGAGTAAAATTAGAATTCCTCTATAAGGGTAAAAATTACGATATAATACCTTTATATTCCTAAATAATATAATAGGAAAACCCCTGGCCGAATAAACCGAATACTAGAAAGTAGACGTAAAGGTATAGCTAAAAGGTAATAGGCCACTTTCACGGTAGTGCGTACGCTCTTTATAAATCCGTAGGCTAAGCTCCGGCATTTCTATATCTCTAAGTTCCTATATTCTTCCTTTATTAATGATGTTTAAGACCAGATTACTCTATAGTAGCTAGTATCTTAGCGCTAATATTAATACGCTCTATTTAGGATTTCCTATTATATATCTTATTATAAACGCGTGGTAACTTTCTATTAAGGAAGCCGGTATTATTAAAAAGAGTTTCTCTAGCTTTAGAAATTAGTATAAAAGGCGAATAATCTATTCCTTATCTTCCTACTTTACTACTACTCGTGTGATAGCCTTAAATAGTTCAAATAGGGAAGGATCAGGCCTAGTATCAGGAGCGAGCGTGTCGTAAGTAGCGTTAAAGTATTCTACGATTTTTCCGTTATATAAGAGTGGCTAGACTGTTCTTAGGACTTTAAATCGAGATTCTCGATAAACGAGGAAGTTAGGTAGAAGTTATAAATCGGCTCTAAAGGAAAAGTCTTGACCGTTATACTTAATAGCGACCTGACGTAGATATAGGTAATAGACGTACTCCTAGATCCTTAAACGTATTTCTATAGGCAGTAAAGGAAAAAGAGGGAATAGTAATGTTAAAGGTATTACGGATATTATTATATAATTTGCCTTAGTCAAATTAGTATTATAAATATAGTAGAAATTCTGATTAAAAGGTAGCGTTAGGCTTATAAATTTAAGCTATAAAACCTATATATAGAGGGGGCTAGAACGATATCCCTTAGAAATAGAGAATCCTAGAATAATCCTCTCTAAAAATAGCCCTAGATCTAAAAACGGCTTATACCGAGTTAGAGTATGTGTTCTTAATTATTATTACCTTTATAACTTAATAGGCGAGTTTAAGTCTCCTTAGTATCTATATTCTTTATATACAGGAATAAAACATCGATCTTACGAGATTCCCGGACTATTTATACTATCTGATAAAAAGATTTAAAAGTCGTAGGTTAGGTAATATACCTAAGACTTAAACAGTTATAGATATATAAATTAAACAATATATTAAATGATTATTCGGTCACTTTAGCTCTAATGATCGGGAGACACTTCCTAGAATCATTTCGAAGTCTAGCTTGGCTAGTTTAATAACACGTATATCTAGCCGTAGTAAAAGGTTAGGCTAGACTTACCGGAAATAAATAGAGCCGAAATATAACACCTAATATTATACGTAGATAACTACTCTTTCCTTAATTATTAATATAATTTATACTAAAAACTAGGCTATAATCTAATCTAAACTAGTAGGGCACCTCTTATAACATCCTAAAGTACTTACTAAAGCTCCGTCCTCACCTAAAAGTACTTCTAAGTCCGATTCCGCTTAGCTAGCGCTCTATCACGAGTTGTCTTTATCTTCTCTAAAATCTAGTAGTTATAAACCAAATATAGTATAGTCATATTTCCGGTATATAAACCAATTACGATAATCGTAATCTTAGTAGTGACGGACTAGTGCCTACCTTAAGCGGTATAGATGTTAATAAGGGTAGTAATAAGACCGGTAAGTGAGTAGAGTAGCCTAGGTCTTTAGATTATCTAGTTAGTATTCTGTCTTTTAGGATAATCTTAAGAAACTTATAAAAATATGTTTCTAACTAGCTAAATAGTATTGTTCCGCTATTTATACTATAACTAGCTTGTCCTAATTGTTCTAAAAAGGTAGTAGGCTCTTACGATCGCTAGAAGCCCCTTCTTAAGCGTATATTAAATAATCCTTCTACTAGTATTACTTACGAGAGTCTACGAAGTTTTAAGAGAAGTAAAAGTCCTAGGAAATACGATATACCCCGCTAGTGTAAGCTATAAGAAAAATACGGCACGGATGTTGTCCTAGGTTAGTACTTGGTTCGCCTCGGTAGACTTGGCCATATAAGGAGTCTCCGTTATAGATGTTGTCTAAAGATCATGCTCTATTTCTTCCTTAAACTTCTTAAAGGATCTAGGTAGTGTTCTTGTTAGATCAATAGAGGTGGTGCTAGGTAAGGCACTTATTATAGTTGTTAGCGATCTATTAAGTGTCGAACACGCCTTTTAATACTTCTAGCTAACGCTATTTCAGGAAGGGGCCGGTTTAGGTCCCTATATCATTACGTATAAATACCGGCTGGTTTCGTAGAGCCTTATAAGCTAGAAAGTGGCTTCTATGTCTAGTGGTTTACCTGTTATATAAATCAGAGAGAGAATAAGTCTAATTCCTAAGTATAGTATATTATATTCGCGCGCTAATATATCGATTTTTATATAGAAAAAACTTATACGCCTTTAATTAGTAGAGTAACGGCGAGATATCGAGAGTCAGTTACTACTAGCTTTTCTTATTATAATAGATATAAACGCCTATATAAACGTCCTTAAAGCTTTAACGGTCTCGTGTTTTTTCCTCTCGAGGTTTACCTCTATCCCCCTATAGTTATACCTCTCGTCGCTTCTGTTTACCCTACCGGACAATTCTATGTTCTCTTATACCGTAAGCTCCCCTAAGAAAAAATCTCTTAACCTGACTAGACCCTCGCCCTTTTCTATTTCCTTATAAAAGCGCGGCCTAGCTTTTTTCTCTTTTAAGGGATCGAATTATAAGCTTTGCCTTTTAGTCTTCCCTTTCTAGACGGATTCTCTCCTTAGTTATCTTTATTATAAAACGTTGTCTACGAGATCTAGGGGAAGTGATCCCGAATACGTGTTCGGGTATTTGGATTCTCGCTAGTACTATAATAACGATTCTAAGAAGTTTTTATAGTCTAAGGGTAAGGCATGTTGACTAACGTCTGTCCCTACGTCGCGAGACGCACCCCGTGACGAGACAAACTATAGGTACTTCGGATTTAAGGGCTTATAAATTTACGAAAAAAAATTTAAATCTGTTATTCTTAATTTGGTTATATTATATACCTCTCTTTAAACACTCCCTAACTTATTAATTCCGATAATTATCACCGCGTCGTCGTCGCCTATATAAAATTATAAGGGGTCTTATTATAGTATAATAGGACCCCTCGCCCGTAATATCCCCTATTAAGCTCTCTTTTCTTCTTAAATATATAGAACGATTAGATATAGATTATTAAGCTATATTATAATANTAAAAGGTTATTCTTAGTGTTATAGCGGCTAGCGCGTACGATGTCATACACTATTACTATAGAGGCTGATACCTCCTCTAATCAAGCAAGTAAGGATCCTGGCCACTACGTCGTGGTAATAGTAACCTCGGTAAAATTCTATCGCAAGAAAATCTTTAGCTGCTAGGCGCGTGGCTACGACTTGTGGCTACGCGCCTTGCCGAAAATTCCCCGTTTCCCGACATCCTCCGATCAGAGGCAAAAGTAGCCCTATACGTAGCCAACAAGTGCTTCTAAAGCGACGCACTTTCGGCTTTTTAACTTCCGGCTTTCACTTCCGCTGTTTTATTTCTCCTAAATTGTTTTACGCTCTGCCTTAAACGAACTCGACTTTTAGCTATAGCCTCCCGCTCTTCTTATAAGATCGCTTACGAATTCGAAGATGACCTTATCAAGAGTCCGTAAGGGTCGAGAGACTGCCGAGTAGAGCTAGGTATTAGCACGTAAGGCGACGATGACTTTATAAGGACAGTATCAGTAATAGCTTAGATGACAACGGCGTGGCACGATAGTGATAGCGATAAGAGGCAATACACAAGATATAGAATAAAGGGCATAACGATGGCGAGAGTAACAGCGGGTAGAGGTTAGTATAACCGATCTGTGTTTGTTAAAACCTAACGAAGATTAATATTAACTCTAGTATAAGATATAGTAACAAGTCTCGAAGCTAGCCCGAGCTTGCCTCTACCGAGGATTAGTCTATCGACTCTATTAAAATATCGTATAGCTGTCCCCTCTCCGCTAAAACATCTACGCTACTAGAGCTCTCTATTGTTCTAGTACGATCTATACTAGCGTAACTATACTACTCGGCTTAGGCGTAACTTACGGCGGGCTCTTGCGTTTCCGAGTACGTCTCGGCGTGTCTATAATACCTTTATCTGCCTCTAGCGTCCTACTATTACGCTTCCGGCTACGTCGCGCCGTGCCTACGGTGCCTTCCTCTACCTCGGGCGGGTTAGGCGGACTACTCTTAGGCTTCCGACCGCGTCTTCTCTTACCCTTAGCTTCTTAGGTAGACTCTTTTTCGATACGCTTCGCTCGTGCTTCTATAAGGTCCTCGTAGCTCGTGACCTTCGCCTTCCCTAGTACTAACGACTTAGTCGATCGTCGAACCTTAGCTTCGTTATTGATTATAGTCAGGAATAGAATTCGGTCCTCTTAGAGGATGGCCTAAGTAAAGGATTTCTAGAACGCTTTAGTATATTTCTATAAGTACCTCGCTAGGTTTTGTTTACTCGTTTTATTAAACGTATGAGTATCCTATTAGATAATCAGGTTCTATAGTGATATAAAAGACTCTGCTAACGCTAGCGTTATAGGTATTTACGGTTCTACGTCTTGCCGGTAAGACCCTACCTTTACCTTATCGGCGCTTAGAATAGCTAGTTTAGCCGGGGGGGCGAGTATACTTTTAAGTACCCTATCTAGATTAAACGAGAATAGGCCGCTTATAGCGAAGCCGGCCTTAATATTCTTCGGCGTGAATACTCTTTCCCTTATAGGGCTATATAGAGTAGTGAAGTGCTCTTTACCGATCGTATTTATACCTCCTTACTCGAGTCGATTAACCTAGTCGCGATACTATTACGACTAAGGATATATAGAAGTAAAGTTAGGTTACTAAAAGAGTATAAATTATAAGTCTAGTCTAATCTAGTCTATAGAACAGCTCTTAGTAGGAGCTATGTCCTATATATATAGGCTTCCGGTGCCTATATACTATCGAGGTTCCTGCTTATCTTCTTACGTATAAACTATAGTAGTAGCTTTATACCTTGGCCTATATAATCAATAGTATCGTAAGATCTAAAGGTATAATTATTATAGCCGCTTCCTTAGAATCCTTCGGGTAGCGACCCCTAAGCACGTGACTAGAATCGCTTTCTTAATAGATACGCTGCCTTAAATAGTATAAACGCTACTATATTATAAGGCTAGAGCTTATAGGAGATATAAGAAGAGAGACAATATAGGAGAATATTATTTTCGAAACAGAACTCTAGGATTTCGAGGGTCTCGTACGTTATAAAGCTATCGTAGATCAAGACGCGTCGTCTCTTATTAGCTCGTTCTTTAGTTTCGGGATTAAATATACGCTTAAGCCACTCGAAGCTGATTATAGAGTCGGTATAACTAGAGTCGGAGCACGTATACTACTATCTAGGGATAGGAAACGTAGTCTAGTTACTTCGATAGGTATTCGCCGACTAGATTATTATCGGGTTTAAATACCTACTATCGCTACTAATATATTCGATCGTAGTCACGGCTATACGCTTGACTCGCGCACCTCTATAATCACGTCTGTTATACTTACTTACTAGGACTTTAACAGAGCCTAGTATAGATAGTATTACGCTAGTCTCGTCTATGTTATATATATTTTCCGGGAGGGTACCCGGATCTTATAACACTTCTTTTATCACCTTAAACTAGTATATAATCTTCCTATAAATGTTTTTTTCGTGACGGTCCTAGTCTAACGCCTTGACTCTCCGTATAAGTAGTATTAGATAGCGTTTTTCTAGAGCCTTTGTGTCACAGACCTGGTTTGACGCGTCTCCCTCACCTGACGCGTCCCCCTTACCTGACGCGTCCCCCCTTACCTGACGCGTCCCCTTGTCACGTGTCCTGGTCCGTGCTGGACTCACCTCCTGTATATAAGGCCCCTTCGGGGCCACCTCTCTTCTTCTCTCCTCAGCTTAGTTTCTTCGTGAATACAGCACCTTCTTGCAAATACGTCCCACGTGACGTCAGGGCCTTCGTGCCTTTGCAGAGCTGTAACAGAGCCGTCACAAATCTAAGATTAGAGTTAATCTTATTTGTAACGACTTAGACCTGAGGCTAAAGCCAAAGTGTGAATAAACGTATATTAAAAGAATTCTAAGCTGTAGAAAGAAGAGAGCTCGAGTAGAGGCAGAATATATACAGGATATTAGGTCACGTGCCTGGGTCAGGTGGTTGACCGGTCGTCGAACAGTATCCCAGCGGTGGCTTGGCGGCTAGGGCCGTCACAAATATAGTATTTTTCGACGACTTAGAGTAACTAAGAAGAAAAGACTATAAAATTAGCTATAAATCATATAAAGATAAAAAAGTAACGCGATAAAATCACTAATAAGAGTAAACAAAAGGATAAACATTAGCGTGACTTAATAGTAACCTTAAATAATCAATATTCTATAAATATAAACTCTTTAGCTTATCTTTTTTCGGCTATACAAAGTCCCTAGTTGTCACAGAGCACTCAGGTAGACGTAAAGTAAACAGTGCTCTATTACTTAGAATAATCGACGAAGAAGAGAAGAAGGGGAAGGGAGAAGCTGCCACGTATTTAACCTCTGCCCGAACCTCGCTTAGGCCTAGCGCCGTCACGTGTAGAACAGGTCACGTGAACCAACTCCGTGACACTAGTCTAGTTCTTACTAATAGAACGCCGTCTAATCTCTTTTACAAGGTTTTGAACAATGAAACCAGTCAGGGGCATCCCTTAATTAGTTAGTTTATTAATATACAAGATTAAAAGTTCTTCTTGTTTATTAGTAAGGCATTTATAAAAGATAGAGGTAGCCTCTTACTACGACCGAGTAATGCTACGTATCCTCTTAGAAATCGTCGTATAGTCGACTCTATACTTTATAGCGGCTTTTGAATAATCTATGAACTCTCTGGATTGTACTGTAGTAACCGCTGCAGCGATACGGGCTGATTTGTCTGTTCTAGCCATGTTTAAAAACGCGATTATTTTGCTGGTGCGGGTAAAAAAAAGGTGGAATTTTAGGCGGGGTGGGATTCGACTCGGGAAATCGGTTAGCTGGAATTCCACCTCGCGTGTGCATCCAGTAAAATGGACAGGTTTTAAACTTATAGCGCCAGCCTTGCAGCATGAACACTTCACCACAAGAGCAAAAATCGATTATCTCTGTTTTCCGCTTCTCTTTCACTAAAAAACTTCTCATTACTGTTGATCTTGTTCTGTCTCAATATAATTGATACATTCTGATGCCCAACATGGCATTCTCGAGTCAATTCGCATTATCCTTGGAACTTACAAAGCTCATCCCAGTCAGCCTCACGGCTGCCTCAGCAGCCGCAGAGGCATTGTTAAGATTAGCTAGAGACCTCCAGGTAACTAGGTTCTACCATGCTTCAACAACAGTCTAATCGAAGTCGTAGGGCTCTGGTTCGGATATTGTTATTGAGGCTGACTTGGCGGAGCTTTTTGGTCGATCGCGTATTGAGGCACAAATGGCTTCTACTTTTCGAAATGTTGTTGCGAAGAATGCTACGAGCAAGCTCTGCAACGATATAACCCTGGAGAGCGGGCCTGGACCGACGACTCTCCGTGCCCTTGCTCCAGAGCAAGCGGCATATTTCTCCACCGTCATACAGTGTTCTTTCCTCACGTCCGTCCTAAAGAGAGATTCTCTTGCATCAGCACTCAAGACTTTCTTCGATAAGCAAGCGGCAGAAACTCCTCCTGGGCACCTTCTCCGGGCAAGTCCTAGTGAAGACGGTATATCTGGCTTCCTGCAAGCTTGCGAGGACCAAACCTCTTTATACGACTGGACCCATCTCTTGGATGCTGTGGCGGCAATGTTGGGGTACTCCGAACCAGACCAGGCTGTTGACGGGCTGCCGCCTGTTATCTTTCGTGGCCTGCTCACAACTCTGCCTCTTGTTCAACACTTTCCAGAACAACACATCATCCAAATCGAATGTGGTATTGGAGAGTGCTGGATTATTGTTTGGACCCACTACATTCTTGGGCTTCCAGTCCTTATTAAAACTTGGCGTAACAATATTTGCACCGAAGTTTCATTTGGTCCAAGTCCGCCACAAATTATCATTGACGCGCGTAGTGTTGTCAACTATATGATAAGAGACCCATCTTTAACACTATTAGGACTAGTGGACGAAAAGGGGAAGGAGCCTCTGTTCCACTTCCAGCCTGATCCCGACGAATAGAAGATCGAGTCAATTTATAGAGTGCCTGCGAAGGGGTACGGGAAAGTAGCGTTATCTTCGGCAATCTCAGGTTTTGAGGATATAAGTGGCAAGGAGGCTATTGTTCGAGACATGATCAATATAACGTGTGCTATCGCCTTCCTTATTTCTAACAGGCTCTATGCCAACCCATTAGAGCGATTGGGCGATGGGGAATGGGACGCAGAAGTTTCAGAAGAGAGCGAGGACCTGTTGGAAGACATCGACAGTGCTGAAGACGAGGAGGGAACTGGATTTTTACATGAAGTCATTCCTAAAGCCACACCTATAATCATCAGCAAGGAGCGGCTGCTCGAAGCCGCGAAATTTCTCTTTGGTCGCCAACAGATAAATGGTGCAGCCATTGATCAATATATTGATTTTTATACCGGGCAGCCTTTGAACCGAAGGATGGAGCCTCCTCTAAGTGTTGCAACATCGTTCAAGACGAATCAATTCAGAGACTCATATTGGGCTAAGCTGATAGAATCTGCCAGACACCTTAGTATTCTCATCGTCGCTTTTGCCCATACTCGAGACCTTAGCGCCTGTGCCGATCTCATGCTTCATCATCAGCATTCTATTCTGATCGACCTTCCTCTGGTCAAGGACCTACGGGTTTGGGACGGGGCTTCTATCTTGTATATTGACGAGTTTACGTGGTTTCGAGCAATATCTTTACTTATGGTCAATGACGTAGGCAAGAACGAAGACCCGGTCGCTCTATTGAGCGATCGCGGTTGGAGTATTTATCTCAGTACCCTCAGCCTAGACGGGCCAGGGTATACCGACGCTGGATTCATTGTAATCAAGAAAGGGACAC
Source organism: Cudoniella acicularis (assembly GCA_013054445.1). Taxonomy (NCBI): domain Eukaryota; kingdom Fungi; phylum Ascomycota; class Leotiomycetes; order Helotiales; family Helotiaceae; genus Cudoniella; species Cudoniella acicularis. Next base: position 17,454 of record JAAMPI010000473.1, read on the forward strand.
CATTTCGCAATGGGGTTTACAAGCATCGAATTATGGATGGTTTAGATAAAGGCCGACTTGACATCTCTGAGTGGCAAATCGAAAAAGGCACTGGCGACCCAATTTCTCTTCAATGCGCAAATCAAGTCGCACTAGGCCACCCATTTTGTGGCGAAGGCCGCGATGTTTTTGTCGTCACCTTACGTATGAGCTTCCAAGATGCTAATATTGAATGTACGCGACGTACAGGCTACCGCGAGCTCTTCAGCGCCCTTTGGAGAGTCCAGCGAACCGAAGGGTGCGAACATCCTTTGCGAATGGACGAAGAGGTGATTCTCGCTCCAGATTTTGCTTCAGTTTCGGGGTTTGGTGACCTCGATGCTCCAAGAGTGTCTGAGCGGGTTCTCATTTGCCTAACAGCCAATAATGAAACTGCTCGGTGGAGGGCTTTGCTTGCGATTGCACATGCTCGAAGCAAAAACAAGCTGCGAGGTTATGATTATGTTATGCTAAGGGGACATGATTGTTGTCTTCGTTGTGCTATCAGTCAGACAGCTTTGACACTCGGGAAGTGGTTCATTGTCCTTTGACTACTAATCGCGTTTTCTTCTCTGGGAAAAGTAATTTGGGCGTATAGCAAACTTTTTCAAATTTTATAGATATATAAGTGTTTAAATAAGGCTTCTATAGTGCTATATTTATAGAAATAGAGTATAATATTAAGTAGTATCTTACAGATACCTATATATCTATATCTTAGCTAATATTGTAGACGGGCAGGGAGGCCGCGACTCTAAAAGACTGAATCTAGAAGACTCGAAGAAGACTTAAAGAACTGAGTTATTGTTCCTTAATGAAGAGGAAGAAGGAAGCCTCCGAAGACTGCTTATATACACGAACCTAGTCACGTGCAATGGCAGGTTATACAGAACCCGAATACAATATAAATACTTTTAAATTATTTTTTAATTTAAATAGCTAGTTTCTATAACTTAATATCTAGATATTAAAGTCCTTTATTTTCTATTATTGCGTACATCTCAGGTTGCTAGAGTACTCCTGTTCTTCTGGGCTATCATCCCAAATATTCAGCTTTGCAAAAGCAGAGCTTGTCCACCTTTCGCCATTGCAGACAATGCCCCAAAAAAAATTAGTTGCCAATGATCCCATAATGTAATATAGGACATATAGCCTTCATCCAAGCCATATTCTGAGAGGTCCTCGCCGTCCTCTCTGTGAAACCTATTATACTTCTTCTTGTAATATCCTCAAACCGCTAGATTCACTGCATTACGCCTTTTCCACGCTTATAGCATTTGTTATCGAGACCGGGGTGGCAGATTTATCTGTCGGAAAGGGTGGTGGTGGCGTGGGTCTCTCTCCTCCAAAGTGTGGCATGATTTCCGTGGTCTCGTAGAGGAGGTATAATTGTTTGACAGTCGTCTCCTCGAGTCGCGATTCCCATTGTCCCAAAGGTATGGTTGGCAAACTCCACAGCCGATAGTAAGAGCGAATGAAAGCGGCCGTTCAGTAGACGTTAGCTGTAGTGGGTGGCGTCGTGCTCCTTGGCCGTACCATTTCTCAATATCAATGTCACTGAGGCCTCGAACTATATTGTTGGATATTGGTACCTAAAAGAGGCCCTGTAAGTTCTGTAGGCTTCCACTATAGGATTATGAATACAGTGACTCATCACTGTAGGCAGACGCTAGAGCCTACTGTAGGAGTCACAGTCCAGGTAGCAGTTACAGGGCTCTTCAGCATATATACAGCACAATTCCTTCTGTAGATTCAGTAGAACATCGCTGAAAATCTAACATAAAGTATAGTATTAAGAGACCTAAAGCAAAGAGAAGTAAATTAAGTATTACCGAAATTTAGATTATATAAAATCGCCCTATAGACATTGAAGATATGTTGTAGAATGATGAGGCTAAGCCTGCTTAACCTTACAAGTATCACTTCCATATAAGCGAGTATAGATCTAAAAAAAGGTTCTGGAGGGATCCTTGTCGGAGCCAAAATAAGACCCGTTCCTCAAAGGAGCCAAAACGAGCCCCTTGTACTAAAATGGGTCTCCTCATGCATGCTCAGGCTGACTCTGCCGTGTGCTCAGGTTGTGCTCAGGAACGCTCACCCATAGCTCAGGCTAAAGCAGCAGCTGCTTAGGCCCAGAGACGGAAATGGAAAATGCCATGAGAACATTCCCATACCAGATTGGCTGTTATCGATTCCGGTTCGTGAGCTCGTGAACCTGATAACACCCACGTGATCTTCATAACATGATGGGTCGCGACACTAATGTTCTCTATCCTGTAACATATTTCAACGTGACCGGCTATGTAAAATCTAAGCGTAGTTGGCAGTATCCCACGTACTATAAGTTGGCGTCTAAGCGAAGAGACGCAAAAACTCTGTAAAGCAATAAAATAAACAATAGTTATTATTTTATACAGAATATATAAACGTCTATAAAGGTTTTACAGGAATTAGTGAATTTAAAGACCCTAGGCTAGCTTGTCTTAAAGTGGTTCAAAACTTGAAGTGATCTTTCTCAAAATCACATAATATGTCAACTTACAGTGCGTGGGATAATCGATGGTACAACCAAAATGCCAAGAGCCTGTTGCATTTCAAATCGTCTAGTCGTTATTGGGAATCTGCAAACGCGCCGGGAATGAGGGTCACTTTGGATGCTAATATGATTGCGCTTCTCACTGAATTATCCGCTGTCAGTTCTCACGATAGCCCTTGAGATCGGTTTGGTGACGAGGTATCTACGAAAAACGGAACATGGGAACGAAACCAGACGTTCATGACGCGATTTCCTAAGCGCCTTGTAAGGTCGATCGAGCTTCTTATTATGCTTGTTTCTATCTGGCTGGGAACTTATACTTTCTCTCAGAAAACCAAGAGGTAATGTTTTGTAAAATGCTTGTGAAGTCGTCATAAGGAATGTTGCCGGTCAAGTGTTATATCAGTGAACAACTTCAGAATCCTGGTAGCCTTCCGGCCGATATCGTTAAAGTTTATTCCATCAATGCTTCGCTGAGAGGAAAACACACTGTCATGCCAGTAGGTAACTTCGACCGTCTGGCAATTGCCATTTAGGACCTTTTATTCACTAAAATCATTTCAAGTCATGTCTGCTCTACATTTCAAACTCGATACACTTCTCGTGGGATTTGTGATTTCGATGAGTGGATATGGGCTATATTGAGCAATTTCCTTCAACCTTCGACAAGCCTTTCAACAAGCGAAGCAGCGCAGAAGCTAGATGACCTTAGCCTGAGAAAGGATAAGGACCCAAAGAGACGAGAAGACTATTTTACCTACATTTCGACGATCTTTGAACTGATGATGCACATCTCGCAACAAATTCCTCAGGGCCATGAGTCCCTGCAGAAATTAGTGGATCTTGCGGTGGCTTTACATTCAATGCCTCCTGTTTGAAATGAGACAGATACATGCCGAGATCTTCTATCCGATGGATCTGGAGAGCTGCGAGAATGGTGGCCAGGTATTTTTGGCCACGCCCTCAAACACTAAATGCACTTGATCATAAACTTACAGATTCTAGCTCCTATGTACCCATCATCTAAAGGATTCAGGGAAGATCGCTCGCCGCCAACAACAGAAGAAATCGCCGGGTGGTACGGTAAAAACGCCTTCCTTGCTCGCCTCTGGAAAGCGGTTGGCAATTCGCCAATCCCCGGACTCGACTTCTGGAAGTACATGGGTTGGTCGTTGAGAAGCACTTTGGAGGGTGGTCCGCGGAGAGAAGAAGACCGTAAGACGGATGGTGCTTTGGATGCCGATATGGAGATTGCGGCTACGATAATCGAGGAAGTTGGGGCACTGATCTATAAGGCTTGCCATGGAAAGGATGGTGGCAGCTTGGTCGCAGAGCGTGAATTGAAGGGAGGTTGGTTGTATGCTGGCCTGAAGGGATGTGTGACGAGCATTGGGCATTTTGGAAGAGGCGGTTCGGTGATTTTAGCGGGGAGGAGGGCGTGAGTATGAAGTCGAAGATGTTGGCTGTGCGAAGTTACATTGCGGTGGAGAGGATTGAGCAGGGAGTATAGCTGTGATCGGTCGAAGGGGATATTTCCTGAACTCTCGCGAGTGGTCTCTATATGTCATTTGTTAAAGTACGATTTTCCAAGTCCTCCTCTAGTATAATCATTAAATTTATTAGTTTATACATCACAACCCGGAGGTGATTTGCTCTAAAATTGAAGTGGAAAGTTGAAGGCGGTAATACTAGATATAGAATAGTCGAACTAGGCTTTTTTACTATGTTGAATTCGTCGCTAGCGAGTTTATATTAACAGGTAATACTCTAAGTTTAATACTATATACAGAAGTAGTGAGTAAAATAAAATTAAGAGAAACTGAGATAGCTATATTCTTTTAAAATACAAATTTGAAATAGTTAAAACTTAAATAAAATAAAATAAATAAACTTAAGCTTCTAAAGAACTAGTTTAGAAAAATATAAATATAAATACCCTAATCTAAATACTCTAACTCCTAAGCTCTTAAAGCGAATATATAATTTACTTCTTAAATGGAATGCCTTTAATCGTTTCTTGAATAGGATTTCATAATAGACGCCACTATATATATTTTTCCTAAAGAGCCCTAAACCGCAAACTCATGCTAAGCTTAACACTACCCATGCACATGTGCATCCATTTGCGCCCGCGCACCCAAAAACTCCAGAAAAGAATAACCAACCAACCAACTCCAATCCCTATTAGCAAAGCATCTTCAATCTATTCTCTAGATATGTGTCTTAGCTTTAAGCTCACTCTCCGCATCATCAACATGCTTCTTCGCATCCGCCTGAATCCCCTCTGGGATAGCCTTCAATTTGCTCACCAACCCATCAATCGTAGTCTTAACATGTGCATCGATATTCTTGGGAATAGCCACCAGTTTCGCAACAGCACCATCGATATCTGTCTTCACAGCCGTCTCCACGGTACCTGGGAACGCCTCGAGCTTCTGGATGACCTCTGTGATATGGGTCACTTTTTTAATTTCGGCGACGATGGCTTTGATGGTGTCCTCGACATGGGTGGAGATGGAGCGGGGGATAGCCTCTAGTGCTTTCACGGCGGCGTCGATTTTTCCCTTGACGGCAGCATCTGCCTTTCCGGCGGTGGCTTTGAGGGCAGCAACGTCGGCTTTGATTTTGGCCGCGACGTCGTCAGCGACTTGCTTGGGGAAGGCGGCGATTTTCTTGGAGGTGTCGCTGAGGTCACTTGAGAGGGAGCGCGAGTTGACAGAGGGTTCCGTCTCTTCCTCCAGTTTTTCCATTTGGGAGAGGAAACCAGTGGGGGTCGCTTTCTTGATGTCCGAGAGGAGGCCGGTGGGGATGGATTTTTCAAGGCCCGTGGCGACTTTGGTAATTTCTGGGAGGAGGATGGTTGGGATCGCGTTCTCGATGTTGGAGACGAGGCCGGTGGGGAGGGCCTTTTGCACGGCGGGGAGGACGTCGCTAGGGGAGAAGCTCTTGAGGTCGTTGATGAGGTCGGTAGGGACTGGGCCTAGGTTCTCAATATCAGACAGGACGCCAGTGGGAACTAGGTTCTTGAGATCTGATACGACGCCGGTGGGGAGCGCGGCCTCGATGTCAGAGACAACGGCAGCGACATCTCCACTCTCGATGTCGGATATCAGTCCAGTGGGAAGGGCTTTCTCGACATCAGAGAGGATGCTGGTAGGGAGCGCGTTCTCGATATCAGCTTCAACGGCAGTGACATTTGCACTCTCGATGTCGGATATTAATCCAGTAGGGAGGGCCTCCTTGACATCGGAGAGGATGCTGGTGGGGACCAAGTTCTTGATATCAGACAAAACGCCCGTAGGGATCGCCTTCTCGATATCAGACACGACGGCAGTGACCTTAGGGATGTCCTTCTTGATATCAGAAATTAAGTTGGTCGGGATGGCGAGTGGTAAGTCATCGTCTTCAAGGGTATTTGAAGCAGCTCGTGGGCGTAGGTAGGGGGCTACCCAGCGGCGGGGGAGGTTGAATGGTACGATTGGTGATCGCTTCGTGTCTCTCTTACATATGTATGCTGCGGCACCGTCACCACCGCAGGCGCTGACTGTGGTGGCAATGGCCAGAACCGTAACGGCCGATACAGATGTGAACTGATGTTTTTGTTAGTAGCTGGCGAGATAGGGGGTATGAGACAAGGTTGACTTACATGCATGTTGACTGACGGGTGGTAGGTAAAGGAATGTAACTCTTGATTCGTCGACTTGCTGAGAATTGAAGAGGGAGAAAAAAAAACGCGAAGAAGTGGAAATGAATAGATGCAAGCAAGTACAGTAAGGAATGAATACACCTGAAAAGATGCAAAGGAAAGGATGTAACACAAAAGAGAATGCAAGTGAACTATCGAGAAAAGAAAAAAATTCATAACCAACACATACCCATCCTATATACATACAACTCTTGAATCTCTCATCTTGTTCCTACAGGAATCAATCCCCCAAAAGTCCAAATTGGTGTTTTCGTAAAATAAATAAGAAAAGAGGCTAAGAATAGGTTTGGGATATCGAGACGAGGAGGCAGCCAATTCTTGACATACGCTCGTAAAATCCATGAATCCTGTGGGGCGTAAAAAGGTGGAAAAGGGATGGTGGCCAATTAGAGGGAGGCCCTCCTTTCTGAGCCAATTAGAGGTAAAAGCGAACTTGGTTGGATGCGATGCCAAGACTCTGCGCCACGAAGACAAGAGATTCATGCGCGCGAGGGGATGATCTGATCAACCCACTGATTCACAAAACTCCATCTAACTTGCTCTGACGTATGTTAGTCTTCCACAACTTATTCACGCAAGAAAGAAAGAGAGAAACATTAGAAAGGTAAACTAACTACCCATTTGCCTATTTAATCAACCATTTTTCTTCCAGAGAGGAGGATAGTTTAAACACAACCACAACCAGAGAACGAAACGAGAACAGACAGGCACTGACATCATTGCGCAGCCAGCACCTAAAAACAGCCACCGCGCAAAGGAACAACTCCTACAAATCTCACAGCAAAGCGAAGAACACTTTTACACTCCACACCAATCTCGCCTTACAGAATCCCATAAACTCGGCTCGTACGTCTCCTCCAACCACCTCCCTTCTCTCCCTTTTTCATCCTATATCATAACATAAGCACTCCATCCTCCCCCAATCCCAAAGGCCTCTCAACCCTCTCTCTCTCACTCGCTAACCCCCCTCAGAAAATGTGCCAATCCTCCACCTCGGGTCTAGTAAACCGCAACAAAGGCCCCGGCAGCGCCGCATCCTCAATCATCTCTGGCATCGTGAAGGGAGAGGGTACAGGTGGTGCCGGTGCGGGGAAGACAAAGTGTCTGGAGTGTGATGGGTATGAGTGTTGTTGTATCCCGATTCCTTGTGTTGTGATGTAGATTGGGTGATGGAGATTTGGGGGAAGGGGGGAGAGAGGGGATGGGAGGTACTTTTTGGGAGTTTGGTGGGTGTGGATTTGGGGAGTTGGTTGGGTTTTGGGGATACGCTTGATGGATGGATGGATGGGCGATGCGATATGATGGGTTGGTTGGTTTTATTGGAATTAACGATGCTTTTTACGAACCACTGCTTCCCTTGTTGGATTTGAATCGTGATTAATTGCTTCGTTGTAGGGTATGCGGCTCTAAATGTCGTGGAAAATTGCACACCATTTAGTTGGCACCACGACTTGCTACTCGTCGTGATGCGCGCAAGCCCCCCTATCTAACATTCATTGCCATCGGGTATCGTGCGCTTCAGAGATGGAGATTCAATTGGAACCATCTCCCGGTTTTCTTAGCAGGATCGGAAGGCTCTAGAATCTGAATCGGCTTGGTGATGTCTTGCTTGCACGTCACAAAGTCACCCAAACTCCTTCTCCAGCTCGTCCCATATATCCCTTCCTTCCTCAAAATTATCACAATCACCATCCAATTTCCCATTCTTCATCTCGGCCAGCTTCGCCTGGCCCAGTCCTTCCAATATCCCCTCAACTTTCGCCTTCATCTTCATAATCCCCTCCGTTTCGGCCCTTGACTTCTCTAGTTGATCCTGCATCATTAGAATTAAGCTCTCTCGCGCTTGATGTGGTCGGTATTCGTTTAGCAGATGGTGGAAATTGATGAACAGCGTCTTTAGATCGTCAATTTTCCCGTCGTATTCTGTTATTTCGAGATCTGGGCCGCCATCTGGCGATGGGACACTGCGCACGATTTTGGGATTGATGCTCATTATTCCAACTAACTCTAGAAAATTAAGGAGTAGTGATTTCGCGATTCGTTTGAGGATAAAGGCTCGGTCTGCATGCTTTCCGTTGCCTGAGGGTGATGTTGACGGAGAGTAGAGCTGTCGAATTTCTTGGTCTTCCAGTGATGGGAGAGCTTCGTTTAGCTGCGCACAAATCTAGTCAGCATCCAACTGATTCGATTCCCAGTTGTGAAACGTACATTATAGGTATCTCCGAAACACCTGTAAATCCCATCCGCAGGCGGCGTAGGCGGCTGTAAGTTTCTGAGCTCGGGAGGCAGGTCTAGCAAGCGCGCTGGTAGTGATTTCGCGGGATCGTGTGTCTTGGATCCTTCTTCTGACTGTGTGGCGCGCAATTCGGATATGCGCTCGAGGTTCTCGGGGGTGAAGCTCTTCCAGAAGGGTGGAGGAGCTGGGAATGCAGCGGCGAGCGCGTTGGATTGCGGTTGTTCTTCCATTTTTATAGGTGGTTGCGCTGGGTTCTAGGAGAAGCTGGAGGCATCTAGTTGTTACATCAGAGAAGACGCAGAAGTTGTGACCTCGCAGTTGGAGTTGATGTTGCTTTGCAATTGTTTTCAAGAGCTCTAGGAGCTCAAAGAACCTCGATGCGCCTTGGGCCATTACTCGAGTAACATTATGTAAGCAAGGCTGTGTCGCGTGCTCTCCGAACACGACGTCAGGATTCCATTCCTGCATTTCCTGTCCTGAATGTTCCCCCTTTTCACTCCTCCCTATCCTCGCTCACATTGTTGTCTCTACGTCTGCCTCAATGCTTGAGGCATAGGAGGATATACCTGCGACGATTGCTTCTCAGAATGTCTCCTCGTGGCAGTCGTTCCCCTGCTCAGGGATTGGCCGGCCAAACTGGCTGGATTGGATCAGTGGCCAGATTCTGGGAGGTATGGAGTATATTCTGTGTAGAGCACGCTTCAGTTCTAACACGCTTCGCAGAAGACATACGCTCCTGATTATGTAGGACTAGTCCTTTTAGCAACTGCTTATTTGGTTGTAAGCATCCCCTGAATACTTCCTCGGTGTACTTCGTTGACTAACTGCTCTTCCAGATCGAGTTTATAATGGAACCTTTCCACCGACTGTTCTTCATCAGTAATATCAATCTTCAATACCCGCATGCCGAGGTTGAAAGGGTCACACCCGCTTGGAACATATTTTATGCTGGAGGAGTTCCGTTGGCAACCATAATTTTGACTTTGGCCATCACGAAAGCGAGTGTACATAAAAGCCATGTTACCATCCTTGGATTTTTGATAAGGTAAGAGGTGCGGTCAAGATGCCGAATGGGAGCTAATTCTCGGCAGCTTGATTCTTGCATCTTTTATCACGGATGTCATCAAGAATGCAGTAGGCAGGCCACGACCAGATCTAATATCCCGATGTAAACCACTGGCTGAGACTGCGACCGGTGTGCTTGTTGGCATAGATGCCTGTACCGAAACGGACCATCATATCCTGCATGATGGGTGGAGAAGTTTTCCATCTGGACATTCCTCTTTCGCCTTTGCTGGGCTTGGGTTCCTGTCGCTGTTCTTTTCTGGGCAAATGCATGTTTTCCGTCCCAGGACTGATCTTGGTAGGGCATTACTTGCTATTGCACCACTACTTGGTGCGGCCATGATTGCTATTAGTCGGTGCGAGGATTACCGGTATGTCTGACTGGGCTTTCTCATTTGCGGGTGGGACCGTGGACTAACCAAGCTTCTAGGCACGATGTTTACGATGTGACCTGTGGATCTATACTAGGAATTACTATCGCGTATTTCTCCTACCGACGATACTATCCTCGGCTTCGCTCGCCGAAATGCGACGAACCTTTTGCGTCTCGGGAGGCACTTTTTAACGAAGGTTTTGGAAAAATTAAGAACGATGAAGAAGCAGGTCGAGCAGCTAGAGAATTTGATTTGAGCGATGCCGATGACGAAGACGCAGATTAAGATTCGGTATGAATGTAAATTTATTTATAAAATGCGAGTCTCGTGGGTGGATCACCTGACCGATTTGGGTGAGCTTTTCCTTTGTTTCCATCATCTATTTCCGCTTTTGAATGGCTTCGGGCCCTCGACTCCTTCCAAGATGTCCCCATTGCCTCGGCTCACATTCGTCTTTGTCCATCAACCGTGATTCTGTCCTCTTTGCTGCAACTTATCTACTCTCGATATTATCGTGGCATGGCAACTTCTTGTGTGCAAAGTGGAATTGGAAGAGGCTGTCTCGTTTCTAAATACTCTTCTTGAATTCTTTCTGCTCCTTCTCATAGGGCTATTGAAGCTGTATTCTGTGCACAAATTTGCACCTCTTACCTCTCCTCCTTACACTTCCTTCGAGGTCGAGAAAACTCCAACGAAGCTTACGGCCATGGACCCACCGCCGGCCTCGCCTGTGGTGAAAATGAACCCCGAGACCGAGGGGGAACAACGGAAACTGACAACCCCCCAAATATTACTTCGCATTGCTCTCGCTGGCATTGCATTCGTATCATTTAAAACGTGGGTCTGGCGCCAAGTTGCAGGACTATACCTATATTTTGTTGAGTTCATCCGGGCGGCTTTGGGAAACGATGGACTTGACACGGTTTGCACAGGCGTGAAGTCTGTGAGGGATCCGTGGAATAATTTAAATGATAATGATTGGTTCCGGTTCCAAAGGTGCTTAGGAAATGAAGACGGATACGAAAGGCAAGGAGAGTTGCTGTTGGTGGTAAGTTTCTAAAAATCTATTGTTCGCCCCAACTAACATCTTGTAGTTCTACGATACTTTTATATACGTGTTGAACTTTTCATCAATTCTGGGCCCTCTTCCCGTGCGTCTTCAATGTATATGTTGTTTGGAGTTTCATACTAACTAATCGCTGTAGACCTTAGTCGTTATTTTGGTTTTCAGCTTCAAAATCCTCCCTTGGATGTTTAATATGGTGAGCATATTGAGATAAATTTATCGCAGTGATCAAAACTAACTCAATGAAGATAGAAAATCTTTGGCTTACCTTCCTCTCGGCCCCACAAGATGTACTGGCACGAATATTTTCTGTCTCTGTCCTCATCTTTACTTCTGGGCTTTATATATTCGCCTCAACAAAAACATTCCTCCTCGTTCTTGGCATGTTGTTTTTCGGTGTCTTCATCATCGTTTTACGCAACACTTTTGTGGACAATCCCGGTGCAGCATGGGTAGGGGCTCTGCGAATGACTTCTCCCATGGTTGAATGGATGGGCTGGACAATACACGGCCTTTTACTCTTCCTGCAACGTATCTATGCCTTGATCAACAATGTGGCCCAGGCTTGGGCCAACCTTGGTCGATGTTATCATGTTGAAACCTGTGCTTGCATGAATGAGCAGAATCAAAGGTATGAATTTTTGGAGCAGACATTTAGAACAGACCATGCATCTTTGAATCAAATGATTCAAAACAGAGATGCGCAGATCACAAATCTGACTGGAACAATCCGTCACCTTGAAGAGGAAATACACCGACAAAGAGAGAGCATACGACTGTCTGCGAGACCACACGACCTTGCTGGAATTGATTCGCCAAACGTCTTGGTGTCGAGTGGGAGTGGCACGCCTTTAGATAGGGCAGCCAGGAAGATTGAACTACTGGAAACAGAGTTGGTGAACTTAAGCAGCGATAGGAATACACAAAAGATAGCCATGGACAGAACGATCAAGAATTTGGAGTCCCAACTACGCTATCTACGGGAGGACGGAAATTCCATACTAGTACGGGAGGAATTGGCAGAGGCCAAGAGAAAATTGAAAGTACAAGATACTCACATCGCCGAAGTGAGTCTTAAAAACATGAAGCTGCGACAGGAGTTGGACTATGAGAAGAATAACTATTCCTTGAAATGTAAAGATGAGGCGGAATGTTCGAGAAAAATCAGGAAGCTTGAGGAAGACAGAGCAAAGCTCATACATTTTCACGAGGAGAACGATCTCATGGTCCAAGACGCAGCTCGCGAGTTCGGAAAAACTGGAGATGAAGCCAGGCATTACACTGTGAGAAGATATCTCCAAGAGATTACACAGGCAATGACGAGAATCATTGGGGATAATGGCCTGATTAAGAACAAAGAATTGAGTAAAGCAATTTTTGCTGGAATGGATAGCGCGAACCTCCGACGTGCCAACGAAATCAACGCGAGGCTGGAGCTTGAACTTGACAGATTAGGGGGTGATGTCCAGGCAGTAAGGCTTGGAATTAATCAAGCTCGACCTCCTCCAATTCGTGAACTGACATTCGAGGAGTATGCCAAACTCGTATTCACACACTATGTGGAAGTGTACCGCAATGTCAAATATCTCGACGGTTTGCTGGCGGACCAGAAAGCTGCCAACGTACCCGAATGGAGACCGGATCCACCTCAAAATGATATGATAAATCAAGACGCATATGTGATAAGCGACTGGGGAAATTTTGCGACGACTACGGTGGTTCAGAGTTTTAGATTCAGAGATTACGAGTGTCTGCTTCAAAGTGTTCTTCGGGGAGGGATCGGGCGCCTCATCAATCGCGGAATAGAATTGAGAGCTTTTATCAAGCATCTTCCGAGAACAGAAGGTGCTTTCTACAGCGACAGTGTTGAAAACCCCTTGGAAACAGCTGGGCTGGCTTTCAGAAATGCTACGATGCACGTTTTGGATGATTTGAGAGAGCTGCAGAAAAGACAGTCTTCTATTGAGGACTCGAAGCTTGTAGCAACAGAAAAGCGCAGATATGCAATATGGGGCGCCTTTCACTTGGCCATCAAGGCTTTAACAGCAGCAATAAAATCATTCCACGCCATCCCGCCAAACTGGGTGCGTAACCCAAACTTCCTCATGCCCCCATTCACCGAAAAGACAAGCTTCCAGATACTGGCTGCTACTCTGGTCAAGTTCGAGATAAACGAACTTGAGTATCGCGTGGACCAGCTTCTCAAGTTCATGAAGGACAGCAAATTACCAGGCACCGAACACGGGCAGCCTCGCCTTGCGGGTCCACCATCCTATCAGGAGGACTTCGACGCCCTGACTGCCGCGATGCATTACGCGCTCCTTGTCAAAGATCACTGGGACGAAGAGATGCACCACACAGCACCCAAGCGAATCCGGCTTCCACTCGATCATCCACCACTCATACACGCCGTGAAACGTGAGAAAGGACCCATTGTCGTGCCGCCAGCTACCAACTTCCCCTGGAAAATCAGCTACAAGGGCGAGCTTAAACCCGCATCTATCTTAGCGACCAAGGATCCCTTTAACCCGAATGCGGTTCGCGAACAGGTATTCGTTGAAGATGGAATCGCCAAAGTTGAATACCATATGCCGCACGGGGACGAACTTGATGAGTTCATCGCCATGTCTGTCATGAATGAAAAGGGGCATCTCATTTATGGGGATCACGACACGGAGTTGAAGTGGTATAACTTGCATTATCAACGAGCGCGCCAGTTGAACAACTATCTGCGTGAATCTGGAGCTCCTGAGAAAGTGGGCGTTTTTGAGTGGAAGCATGACAAGGTGGCAGATGAAAAAATTGATGAGGGCGAAGAAGAAATATCTGAAAGACAAGATTGCGGAGCAAGAAGCTTGGCTGCAAAACAAGGGCGCGCCTGTGCCTCTGTGGATCCCGAGAGGGGGGTCGTTTTTCCCTTGATATATTTTCAAATTGCTGGGTTGAACTGTAGAGGGGCATTAATCATATTTCAAGATTGTGGAATGATGGGTCGCGCTGGATTTTACAGCTTTCCTCTTCAAATGGTATTATGGAGTATACGGGTGGTTTTATGGGCAAACATTTCCTTTTTTTCCTTTCTTTGTCTCAGATTTCAAAAAGATTGTATCTATCCATCTAACTATCTCTCTTGAAGACGTCCCTACAAAGCGAAAATCCCCGTGTACCGAAACGTTATCCCTGTAATTTCGACTAAAACATTTAGAATTTTAATACAGAACAATTATTTATCTTATTTTCCGCTTCATAATCTAATCTAGTGCTTCTACTATCTTATAAACACGTTAGTACTTATGTATAACTTGTGGTAGGGTAAATTAATTATACTTTAAATCTGTTCTATGTTTGACTAGTTTTCTAACTGCTCTTTATATCCTACGCCTTTACTATATCTTCAAACTCATAAATTAGCTAGATCAGCTACTCTGATTGATATTAAAGTAGTTCTTTTTATTTTTTGTCTCAAAGGAAAAGCTATTACAGGGAAGCGTTGTGGGGATGATAGGAATTCCTAGTTCCTTTACCGAGCCAAGTGCAAAATGCACTAATCTTTAAATGGCTTGCAGCCTTGTGAAGTGCGTCGCTCTTTCCTGCTCTGTGTCACACGAAGCGCTGGAAGCAGCGTTCTGCACCTGTACGGTGTGCCCGTGACTAACGTGGCAGTACCTGTTGGCCAAAGATGCACGCACCTATTGGGCAATCTCTTGCGGTCAGCCCTGGCGTCCAGCTGGGCTGGCAACCCGCGACTGTGCCTAAATTGCGTCCTCGATTGCCCGCCGCAAATCTTAGAGATACCTTCAGCCCATAGATCCACTGCTACTGTTTGCAAAGCTCTCGTCGCAATATGTCAGGATTGGAGGTGATAGGTGCTATCACGAACATCATCACACTCGTCGAATTCAGCCAGAAGGTACTCGCTTGAGCCGCCGAACTTCGCGCAAATGGGAAAGATGCCGGAGAAGCTTTCCTATGCATCAACGACTTGCTTCCACCGATAAACCACGCAGTCAAGAGAACAAAAGAGCGTATTAAGAGCGGAGAGATCGATGACGAGACTTGCACATCATTGATCCCCATACATCGAGGCGTTGAACGTACGTTAAAAGAACTCGGAGCAATCCTGAAAAAGTTCACTCCAGAAGAGGGTGCATCAAAGTTGGAGGTTTTCTGGAAAGCTGGGAGGAGTATATTCCAGGAGAAGAAAGCGAAGGGGATCCTACAGAGGCTGCACGAATATGTTGGAGTACTGACCTTGTCTCATGCTGAAGCAGCCGACGCCGGGAACATGTCGTTGACCGAGAAAGATAACATTCAAGAAATCCTTGCAAACATCTCACGTTCGACAACTGCACAGGCTGCGTTCCTGCCGAGAAAATGCCGCAATCTATTGTCGCTGGATGGCGGAGGGCTTCGCGGCTTGTCAATCCTATACATTCTTCAAAATCTGATGGCAAAAGTGAATGTGAATCAGGATCCTCCTCTGAAACCATGTGAGGTTTTCGACCTGATCGGGGGATCTGGTACGGGAGGGTAAGATAAAGACGCTCTGGTGACGTGTACTCTGCTAAACAATACCAGGCTCATTGCAATTATGCTCGGTCGTTTGGGAATGACTGTGGATGAGTGCTTGAAAGAATACCTAGATCTCTTTGAGCGCCTCTCTACCGAACACGCTGGGGCTACTGACATGGAGTCTGGCTCCTCCCCGATCATAAAGGCAGGCATCTTGAGGGCAACCGTGTTAGAGCTTGTTGAAGCACGAGGACTGGAACCAACTAGCATGCTAAGGAATGATGATAATGTTAGCTGCTATACGTAAGTCTCGACTCTGAACGCCCCTGCCCCCTTCTTGGTGCATGTACTATATTGACACCACACAGATTTGTTTGTGCGACCGCTAAAATCAACAATACGATCGTACATTTCCAAAACTACCTTCTACCCGGAGAGCCCGATCGGACACCTGCGACAATTGTTGATGCTGCATGTGCAACACTTTCATCAGCAAAAATATTCGAAGTCGTTGAATTTGGAAGACCGACGTCAAAATACGTTGCAGGTGATCTTGGGGCAAATAATCCTATTGATCGGGTTTGGAATGAGGCGCAAAGAATCTGGAGTAAGACGGGTGGATTAGAGCAGCTTGTTAGTTGTGTGACCTCAGTGGGAGCCGGCAGCCCCCAACTGCGAGCCATACACACAGATGGGCCCGGTTTCACAGACGCTATGTACGACATTGCGACGCAGACTGAGGAAATAGCGAAAAAGTTCCGCCTAGGAAAGCGAGAACTCGGGGGGAGGGACAAGCGTTATCATCGATTTAATATCAACAACCTCCCTGAGCTTGGGTGGGAGCGATATAGCGATTCTGAGGTGATTAGATTCAAGGCAATCGATTACCTCGAGCGCTACGAAGAAGAAATTGAGCAGTGTGCTGAGCATCTGCAGCGTGAGAATTTTGTACCGAATAATGGTGAGAGCTGAGAAGTTTTTTGCTGGTCTTGCAACGATATTGAACCTTTGCTTGGAAGCACGGTCAGGATAGAAGATATAACAACCGCTGATAGCTGAATAGCTCAGGAAACTCAAAAATACTACGATGTCCCTAGGAAGCTCGTGCGTAACTTCATTGGCAGAGAAGAGACTCTGTCGAAAATCGACTATTACTTCTCAATTGCAGATGTGACTTGCCCTAAAGTGCTGATCCTCCACGCGCTTGGAGGTCAAGGCAAAAGCCAGATTGCTCTAAAGTACTGCCAAAAATCGAAGGAGAGTCATCAAGGCATCTTCTGGATTAACGCAAGCTCGGAGATCACAACTAGAGAAGCGTTTGAGAGGATTGCCACTGTTCTTGACGGAAAATCTCCTACCGGGCTGGGAGATTTGGACCAGAAGATCCAACATATTCTCAGGACCTTGGAACGCTGGGAAACGCGCTGGATCCTGGTTTTCGACAATTACGACTCCCCAGAAGTTTTCGACGTGAGGAGCTTTTTCCCAAGAAGTATGTCCCTCTATCTATGTCATGAACATTCCGTTGGATACATTACTAACTGGGATTGGCAGGTGGACCTGGGGAGATCCTTATCACAAGCCGGAATCAGAACCTAGGACGATTTGGGGAACGTCTTGAGGTCCCAGCTATGACAAGTGATGAAGGCCTGAAACTACTTCTTCCCGACCCTACTAAGCGCGAGAGAATTAAAGACGAGGGAATACGAATCGTCGACAGGCTTGGTGGTCTACCATTGGCAATTGATCAAGCTGCTGCATATATCGACGACATAGGAATGGCAATTGAAGACTTTCTTCCCACGTACGAAAAGGAAAGGCAGAGGATTCTTGGATATACACCTGATTACGGCTGGGAGTATCGTACGATGCAGCTTGATGGGAAGACAGAGAAAGACAAGGCCTTGAGCGCTTTCACGACTTGGAATATGTCGTTTCAGCGGCTGTTCCTCAATGATTCAGAAAAGCAAAAAAGAGCCGCTCACTTCCTAACCGTTCACGCATTTCTCGACCATTTGAATGTCGCAGAAGATCTTTTCCGGACTTTTTGGGAAGTCAAACCGTCGCCTCCGGAGTGGTTGACGATCTTTGTCGGGCCTACCGAAGAAGATAGCGACAGTGATAGCCCCTCTTCCGAACACGACTTCTCGTCCGATGACGACTCTTTAGCAAGATCACACTGGTCTGATAGACAATCTAGACGTCCATCTCCGAGCAACGATACAGTCCAAAAAGGCTCCAAATCACACAGCAAGGATACTCGCACTAAGAATGAGTGGAAATCAAACCTGTTTATAGATCTCAGAGTAAAATGCTGCCACCTATCCTTACTTCGTGTTCAAAGCGACGATGATCACCCTGATCGAAAGCATCAGATATTCTCCCTCCATCCGCTTATTCGAGATTGGTTACAATTACAAGTAAAGAAAAACGAGCGGCGTAGTTATTTTCAAGAAGCAATCGGTATTGTCTCGGTCTTTATACAGTCTTTTGAGAGCCGAAATACAACGGCAGATCAGAAAAAGGCACTTTTGGCGAATATAGACGCTTGTATTTCAAATGATAAACGGTTCTTAACAAGTGGAAAGGCCTTTAGATATATCGACAGTAATATAGCTACTATATTTGGGAATATGTACTAGAAACAAGGACGATGGAAGGAGGCGGAAGAGCTAAACCTATAGGTGATAGAGACGATGAAGAGGGTGCTAGGCCAGGAGCATCCGGACACGCTAACGATTATAGGTAATCTAGCGTCGACCTACCGGAAACAAGAACGATGGAAGGAGGCGGAAGAGCTAGAGCTATAGGTGATGGAGACGAGGAATAGGGTGCTAGGCCAGAAGCATCCGGACACGCTGACGAGTATAGCTAATCTAGCGTTGACCTACTGGAATCAAGGGCGATGGAAGGAGGCGGAAGAGCTGAACCTACAGGTGATAGAGACGAGGAAGAGAGTGCTGGGTCAGGAGCATCCGGACACGCTGGCTACTATAGCTAATCTAGCGTCGACCTACCGGAATCAAGGACGATTAAAGGAGGCGGAAGAGCTAGACCTAGCAGGTTATAGAGACGATGAAGAGGGTGCTAGGCCAGGAGCATCCGGACACGCTGGTTAGTATAGGTAATCTAGCATCGACCTACTAGAAACAAGGACGATAGAAGGAGGCGGAAGAGCTAGAACCTNNAGGTGATAGAGNCGAGNAAGAGGGNGCTAGGCCAGGAGCATCCGGACACACTNACGGGTATAGGTAATTTAGCGTCGATCTATTCGAAACAAGGACGATAGAAGGAGGCGGAAGAGCTAGACCTATAGGTGATAGAGGCGAGAAAGAGGGTGCTAGGCCAGGAGCATCCGGAC
>JAAMPI010000474.1:0-36279 GCA_013054445.1 Cudoniella acicularis
AGAGTTCAGACCTTCATAACGCTGGGAACGATGCGACGTTCACGTTACATGCGATGCTTATGCTTGTAATCAAGAACTCTGAAAGTAGGGAAATGGGTTTGGTCCAGAGAGAAAATTTGGAACGTTTACGGGCAGTAGCACAAATGGAGTTGTATGAGTGTCAACGTTGGAAACCAACTCGAAAGTCTTTAGGCTTTTATGCACCAGGGTCTCCCGTTGAAAGAGATTCGAATACTCAGAACAATCAGAACAACCGATAGTCTGTGTTCTTCATATACTTTCACTGTCGCGATAAGGGGGATTGCAACAGGAGAGCTTTCTTGGCAAAGAATATGATGGAGGAGTAATTGACGAAGGATAGCAAGCGTACTGCCGTTTATCCTTTCAAACTACCTCTTGTGTTGACCAAAAGAGCTTGCCTCCACTACGGTTGATCTCTTCCGACTTGTCTTGATCGTAACTATGGAAGTAACGCAACGTGTGGAAATTCAGGCCCAAAAGTACCGTTGCTGCTCGCGAATCGCGAGTTCTAGAATTCAGCGTCAGCGATAGCTTGATCTGTGTCAAAAGAACGTTGATATTGACATTGCCGCCGCTGGCCCTGCTTGTGCCAGAGTGAGTAGTTGGAGTGTCTCCTGATGCCATCGTGGTGTCAGTGAGCAAGTCAAGTTCTTAAAGCGGGTCGAATACTGAGCCATGCTCAGCAGGTGGAATGTTGTTGGGTCTAAGCGGGAGATGGTAGGATTTGTGGAGCTAGGAGATTTCAAGGGATTGGGAGGACTTCATAGGAGGAAAGCACGAACAGGCTAAGAACAGTTGCTGCATCTTTTAGATCCATTTCTAGCTAAATACAACTCACTCCAACACTAAAACTAAAATTAAAACCAACAAGACCCAACTCAAAAAACAACTTCAAATTGGACTCCAACACCATCAACAAGACTCTTCGCAACCCGCTCTCGATGCGATAATTGAGGTGGTGATGATGAAAGAAAGAGGAGAGGATGACTACGAACCTTCTGGTCTAGTAAATATATACCTTTACTATAGACTAGACAATTGATTTGTTTCTGTATATTATTAATTAATTGCTCTTAGAATGTGATAGTAATAATAATTGTAGAGTATAATTGCAAGCTTTAACTAGGCCAAAATATTTCGAACTTAGGGCCAAAGTAGCCTTTGGACTTGAGCACATAGGTTTTAGATCTGGGATCGTAACCTAGAAACGAAGAACACCATAGACTAGGATATTAGATGATATTAGTGTGATGGGGGTACAAGATCTCTAAAGACGAAAGAAGAGAAATCACTATTTTAGTTCTGGTGGTCACGTGCTCTAATAGCGCCGCCACTATGATTTCTAATCACACTTTTGTACGTAATAAGCTTATGTAAAAATGCGTTCGGGTTTGATATTTATGCCCGAACGCATTGAGAGTGGAAACCTTATGTCCTTTTTACCTTTTCCATTCACGAAATAACTCCACTGAGTCACGTGGTACTGGACTAGAGGGGGACCCAAACCGGGCTCTGCAAGGACCCTTGATAAGTGTAACAGGGGAGCGAGAACGGATACTGTTACGACATCTTAATAGGCTTAGAAAGGTGGCTGTATTACAGGCAATAGGATCTGTAATATTCTATATATAAATAAAAAAGAAACTATACCCGATTTACAAGGGGGCTGGAAGAGGACCCCCCTAAGCATAATCCAGCTGACTCATTATCGTGCTTAAGACTCAGGGCTCAGCTCAGGTTAGAGCAGCGACTGCTCAGGTCCAAAGACGGAAATGGACTTTGGTGAGGTCACTTGTCGTCTGAGATTATGTCGGTAAAAAGAGAAGTCTAATTGTCTGTCTCTGAAAGAGAGAAGTGCTCGAAGGAGCGAGTATTTAAATACAAAAGTAAAGAAGCTAAGCCTGAAATAGAAGTCAGGTGACTATGACATGTGAGTCTTGACAGAATCATAAGTAGTTTTCAACTTTTTAGCAAAAAAGTCGATTCAATTCTCAAAACCGGCATCGAAGTGATTCATACAACGCTGACTTCGTACTTCTCATTCTCCTCTTATTTAAACCTCGAGCATCCTCCGAAACCTTCCATGGACATCTCGTTCGCTCCAGCCTGGAGAACCAAAGCAATACTCAGCGCTACTTTCTCAGCCTCTCAAATATTTTCCGTATCCTCAGAGCCAACACCGAGAAAACTCGTCAGCATCAACAGCAAGTTGCCCCTAGCCCCTTGAAGGAAAACAACGATGTGTCACTACTTTCGCTTCATCTACGAGTGCGATTGCCTTGAGGACGAGGCTTTTATCTGCGGCAAAAATCCGACACCAAAAAACAATAAGCCAGAAGACTGCCCCGCTTATAATAAGGAGGTTAAAGAGTTGAGGATTCACGGTCTTTGTGAGGATCATTTAAGTGGCCGTTTTCGAGAAGAGAAAACTTGAATGGAATGGAAGGGTTGGATATGGTGGGATGTGGGGGAAAGCTTGATAATTCAATCACTCGACAGTTGGTGTTAAGGAACGAACATGATTCTCCGGGGAATGGAAGGACTCGAGGGAGCCGGAGGGACAAATTTCTTCAATGTATTTTTAGAGACAGAGAGGTATTCATAAGCCGTTCATACGTGTTTTCAAAGGTGTTAGATGCACTTAAGAGTGCATTACACAAATTATATCGCTTAATACTGAAATACTAGCTGCTCTATAAGTCAAGAGAAGCTTTTCCCTCTACCTATCTTGCTTTCTAAATTTTAGACCTATGCATAATCATGAAAATTATTATCAGAGTAGGATAACCTTTTCAGAAAATAATTTATATAAAATCGAATAAAGTTCATGCCTCAAAACTTCAAAAGTGATATATTATGAAAGTACTTTCGCACCACTCAAAAGCAGAGCTTGTGAACTACCCAGCTCTCTCTCCCAAAAACCTTAACATTAATCAAAGTCAGAAGGTTATCAACGTCGCAGATTACTTATTTACCATACGATCCGAAGGTCTTGACTATAAGTTACACAAAGTTGCAACTTCCGCACAACCTAAATAAATAGATACCCCCCCCTCTCCCCCAAAAAAAACCGCAGCTTAGTACACGCCGCACTTACAGAAACAGCCTCCATCACTATCCAATGTTCCACAAAATAATTCCCTCGAAAACCAACAACTAATCCGTTAGACCATCTAATTAAATACGCGAGAGTTATTTTGCGCAACCACATCCCTTCGTCATACCTACCAAAACGGGATAGCTCTTTGTCATATTTAGCCTAAATAAGCCAGTAATCGAATCTTATCTCACTCTCATACTTCTTAACAATTTCATCACACTGATGCGGAAATAAACAACGCTAGCTCAACTAAAGCAGTCGCGTTTCAAACTTAAACGAACATCGCCTCACACTTGGGAATCAAATCTCGCAATGACCTCAGATAAAGCAGAAGGGTCCTGCATCCCGTTTACCGAAGCTACAAAGGTCGAGAAACTGAACTCGCACACATACAGAGTCACTCTCAGCGATGACTTCTGCATTGGAGCAGGTACGAGACACATTCATCACCCCTCATATTCCCCCCTGTCACACACACAAACCTTATCTCAACCTACCCCATCCAAGCCACTTTCCTTTCTAACCTCAAACTAAACCACCCAGTTCCCAACGGCGGCTACACAGCCTCATGCATGCTCGCCGCCGCTCGCGCGCATCTCTCTCCACACAACCAGCCCGACACCCTGACAGCGCACTTCGAGTACCCTCGTCGGACATCCGCCGGGCCCGCCCTCGTCATAATAGAAGACGTAAAGCTAAGCCGTCAACTCTCCACACTCCATCTCACGCTCTGGCAAGACGGGCTCCTCTCCCAAGAACCATGGATCACCCCCTCCGTCTCGCACCGCACCATCCTCGCCTACACAACGCACACGAATCTGCGTGCCTTCACGGGCATCAGTCTGCCAACCGGCTGGGAAGTTACTCCCGCCGCTACGCTTCCTCCTTTGCCGGATTTCGAGAAACTAAAGAATGAAGATGCTGATGATGGGTGGGAAAAGTCGAAATTTCCAAAGGGCTCAGAGCTCGTGCGCTCGCTGCGTAATTGGGGCTTTTACCTGCCTCGTGGTGGCCCATTGACTCCTGGGGTGCTGGATATGTGGATCCGTAGAGCGAGCGGGGAGCCCATCACGCAGGGCGCACTTGCTTACGTCGTGGATTCGTTTCCGTATAATTTGCATACGTTTCTGGCGTCGCCGGAACTGCGTAAGCTGTTAGAAGCGCAGGAGCGGCAGCAGCAGCCGCGGGACCGAGCGGAGGAGACCCAGGGGAAAACCCGGGAAGAGGACCGGGGAAAAGACCAGCGTGGGGGCTTGTGGTTCCCGACTGTGGTAATGAACATAGAGGTGAAAACAGCGCTGCCGGAGGAGGGCGTCGAGTGGTTGGCCGTAAGGGTCACGTCGAAACAGATCAAGGATGGGAAGTTTGATCTTGATGTGCTGGTGAGGGATATGGAGGGCGAGATAGTGGCATTGAGCCATCATGTTGCGATGATTTTAAGTATGGAAAGGAATACTGCGAAGAGGAAGTCTTCGACTAAGGCAGCGTTATAATTAAAGATGTTTCACGTCATTCTTCGTGTCTAAATCCCTTTCCGCCCATTTTTCCGTGTCGTATCTTACTGCGCAGCTTTGACTATTTTGTGTACTTGTTCTATTAGCCATCTTTTATATTATTATATTAATTGATTTTTCAAATCCTAATCAGAGAAGGCTCTCTAGAACTCTCTTTTTATTCTGTTTCTTAAGCATTCTTATCAAAAGGATATTTATTTTTAAAAAAGCACTTCTTAAAACTTTATATTAAACAACTATATTTTCACACTATTTAAAACCTACTTAATTCACCTCGACTTCCTTCCCAATTATTCAGCAGCCGGCTCAGACAAATTCACCTCACCTACAGCCATCCCGGGCTGTGCCGCAAAAGCCCGTATCAAGTGCCTATAACTCCTAGCCAGCTTCTCCGCCTCTGGCTGACCAAAGAGATCCTTGCGCACGAACAAGTAGTGGGTGCACTCGCCGTCGGGCTCGTCGATGGTGTCGAGGTAGATGTCGTAGGGCACATTCAGATCAAACCCCATCATCAGCAGCTCATTGTTCTCGCCCCACCTAATCTTCTCGTGTGAGCCCATCCGGTAGTCGGCGAGGACTTGGAAGAAGGGGGTGTATTTTGCGGGGCGCTGGAGATCGAGCCTGAGGGAGAGGATTTAGTTTGGTGTATGCAGATTGGAAACTGCACGGGGGGAGGGGGAACTTACTCTTTTACAAGCATCGGATAGGGCAACTTTGAGTTTGCAAGGGCTGCGTATGTCTTGTCGCGCGCAACTTCTAGTAGATCTTCAAATCTAGTAGATGGGTGACTTAGAAGACGCACAAGTACAAGGTTGTAGAGGGGACCGATGACATCCATCTCTTTGACGTCGTGGCCTCTTCCACTTTCGGCCACTGCCATAGTGACGTCCTCGCCACCAACGGTATACCGCAGTAGCAGAGCTCGCAGGGCAGCGAGGTAGAAGTGAAAGGGTGTAGCCCGGAGACGACGGCATATTTTGAGGATTTGGGCCTTGGAGTCTGCGTCGACTCTGCAAGTGGCTCGGATGTTCTCGTAAGCCTTCAAAGTTGGCCGCTCATCCACTTTTGCTAATGTTAGGAGGGGCAGCGGGTTCGGAGTCGTGGCAAACTCTTTTCGCCAGTACCGTAACTCGGCCTCGAACTTCCCTGCGGCGTAGTCCGCATGTCTCTGCTCAGAGGCCTCTGCGAACTGCTTCACACGACGTTTTGCATTGGGGTAGGTATAATGAAATGCAAGCCACCTCAAGAAGGTGTGGAGCGACGTTCCATCCATGATAAGAGGATGTACACCTGTCATAAGAAAGTTCTCTGTTGCTGAGCGAGAGAGCAGAATCAGCCGGATTGTTTCTCCGCACGCCACGTCATATGTGTATCCTTTTTGGATAGACATGGCTATACTCGTCACCTCCTCTTCGTTTTCGATCTGTTGGTGTTCCAGGTGCAAGAGGCTGGTCTCCAAAATGTGCTGCATCTGTCTTCCATCCTGGTCGAAGAAGGCGGTCCTCAAGATCTCGTGTTGCTGGCCTAGATCACGTACGGCCTGCCGCAGTCTTTCTGGATCTATCTCACCTGTAAGACGAGCCCATGCGGTGTGATTGAGACCGACTCTATCTTCCAGGAAAAGCCCCGAAGGATAAAACCTTGCCTGAGTAAAAGAGACCGGGACCGATTTTAGGATGACTAGACCGGAGCTTGCACTAGTCGGGGAATCTTGGACCGAGCCAAAACTTGAGACGGGGGTCTTTTGACCAGGATCAACAAGGCTATCGGGATCTGTACCTGAACTGGAGGCTATCTGCTGGCTGGTGGCCGAAGTTGGAGAGCCGGATTTCTCTTGCTCTCTGTCCAAGTTCGGAACAAGGCGTGAACGGATAGTCTCGGCTGCCGTGGAGACCAGCTCACCTACAGAGCCGCCATTCAGAATCTTGAGAACAGGGATGTTGACTTCGAGAGTATTCATAAACCAGCCGCGGATTTCCACTGCAGTAAGAGAGTCGATGCCCATCTGGTCGAAGCGCATGGCACCCAGCTCATCCTTGCTAACCTGACTGAAAGCAAGCTGGAAGTGCGAAGCAAGTTGGCCAGTGAAGGCACCCAATATGATGTCGTAGACTTGTTCGCCTTTCAGAGCCTTTGCAAGCCGCGCCTTGATTGGGATGTTGGCTTCAGTGCCACTTGTCGCCGGATTCTCGGTTCCTTCACGGTCTAGGACAAAGTGACTCATGCGTGGCCATGATTCCCACACTGGCTGGTGTTTTTCTTGCTGACTGATTCTTCGCACGCCTGACACAAGCTCAATCTGGGCGGTGGAACCAGGACGTCCTGCGAGCACAGCTTCTCCGAAGAGTTGATGGAAGTCTCGTTCAGATGTGAAGACGAACCCTCCTGTTTGTAAGGATACGTTGCCGAAGATCAACCCTTCTATAGCTTGGGCGAGATAGCCTACTCCAGAAATAGGACCAATATCTATGATAGATGCGGCCAGGCCCCGTCGCCTGCGTTGTTCAGCGAGGCTGGCCATGAACGTGTTGGCTGCCGTGTAGTTTGCCTGCCCATGATTTCCAATCACAGACGACAAAGACGAGAAAAACACAAAAAAGTCCAACGTCTTTTCCTGGAAGAGATCATTCAAGTAGACACTTCCCTCGACCTTAGGTTTCGTGACTTTTAATAGTTGGTCCAGCGTCATGTCCTGGATACCCGTATCCTCGAGGACCATGACGCCCTGTGCAACGCCCGCGATAGCTGGCATGCTCGAGCATATTTCGGCATGAAGCGCCACCACCTGGTCTCTATGGGTTACATCACTATTTGAAGTTAGCTCAATCAGCTAAAAAAGGCCGTGATGTTTTATCGAAAGGGATCACTAACCACGTGGAGATCTTGACAAAAACTCCCTTTGCGCGCATTTCGTCCAGCCAAGCCGTCTCAACATTGGGCTTCCGGCTGGAGATGACAAAATATCGGGCTCCACGCTGCACCATCCACTCGCACAGCGATAGACCAAGTCCACCAGTGAGTCCAACAAGCCAATAAGTTTTGTTGTTGGGAAGTGATACTTGCGAATCGACGGGCCGCACATTGACGGAGACCTCAGAACGTGTAGTCCACTCAATAACGGCAAGCGGCGCCGGTCGATCGTGGCCTTCGGGAAGGGAATCTATGGCAACGGTGGGAACATGCTCCCCCGACCCGGTGGGCTCCGCTGAGACGGTAGAAGCCCATGCAACAGCTCTCACAAGGCGGTTGTGGATCTCTTCCAAGTGCGATGCTGTGGGATTCCAAGCCGTTTTCCCGAGCAAAGACTCGAGGCTTTCCTTCCTGCAGTGAATCGGGAGTACGGAGACAATACGGTCTCCGATTGACTCGAATTTCGTGTAAGGCGTCATATTGACGAAGACAGAAAAGCTGTCGTGTGCAAGATGTGCTATAGTTCGCTCTGAGACAGCCGGGTGAATCACCAACCAGTCAGGATCTTGCATCCCCGAAGCTTCAACATTTGTGGTCATGAATGTGACCTGCACACCAAGAAGTGTCGCTTCCTCAGCTATGATTGAGGCGAATTCGGGCCTAGGCTCATAGACCAGCACTTTATCGTCTTTCGACAATCCCCTCAAAATAATAGACGCGAGCAAGTGGTGGGCTGTCAGCCATAAAAGCCGAACTTCAGAGTTTGGTAATGCTTTAACGGCAATCGAGAGCTCTTTCCGGGGACAGACAAGAGAATTGTTCTTGAACGATAGAGTCACAAAATGTTCACCAGAAAGATTGTCTTTGCCAAGAACCACGAACATGCAGCCAAATTCAGCGACTCGGACAGGCGAGCTAAACGAGTGGGTGGTCCGCAATAGCATGCTCTCGCTGTCAAGGGGGCGAGATGGTGGTTCCAACTTGATGTCCCACTCTGAATTAGACATGGATATGCCTATGTTGTGGAGGCTGGGCTGAACTCGACCGCGGATTCCCCGGCGATTTGAATTGTAGCGGTCGTTCATCTCTTCGTTCATCACAAGACGAGATATTAAAAATCGGCCTGCTTTGTCGAGCACTAGCTCGTTCTCAACGGTGAGGTGGATATTTTCGTCTCGTTGCCGCCACTGAGATGCGGCCTTATGTCGTAAAAGAGTCTCCGCAATAACACGATGGTCGATTCTGCTAGAGTCTTCGATATCTAATAGCAAATAATCAAGAGCCGGGTTATCGCGTGCTGCGCCACGTACCAAGCCTAGCATCATATTCGCATACGGGTTATTGGCAAGCCGGCCCTGGGTAACCCAAATGAGAGTCTCCCCATAGAGAATCATTTTCTTCAAGGCCTCCCATTTCGCATTGTCGAGCTTCTGGAAGACGGAAATATCTAGATCTGCTAAACTTAAGACGACCGTGTTGGGTGAAATGTCGACACCAAGAAAATCAGGCAATGACCGAGCGGTTCTGAGACAACCGCAATATGGCCCGAGAACAGCTGAGAGTTGGTTTGCAAGCTTAGTCATTTTCAAGCTGTTTCCACCCAGTATCACAAGATCCTGGATAATTTTTTCTGGAGCCGATCCTGGGAAAGCAATCGAAAGGGGACCCCGAAGAAAAGAGATCTTGTTATCAACAGCTTGGGAGACGAAGACAGAAAAGGGCATCAAACCACCCTCGTCCGGAGTGCTGGTGTCAATCCCTGAGAAGCCCGTGTTACGCAGCAAGCTGTCCCACTCTGCAAGGGTGACAGCTGGTGACAAAGTTCTTTCTTCAGCACCAAGCCACCAGCGTGGGAACGCACCAAAGACGACACCAAAAAAGGAACCGATGGATGGTAGTAGCTCGAGCACAAGGAGGTGGCCACCAGGCTTAAGCAGACGGCGTACATTGCGTAAGGTTTGATCGAGGTTCGGTGTCGCATGTAGGGAGAGAGACGCCACGACTAGATCATACTGCGCCTCGGAGAATCCTTGCTCTTGTAGGTCCTTTGAAATATCGGACGGCTTGAATATTATCTTGTCTTTGTACATCTCAAACCAAGCTTGTGTTGGATTAAAAGAGCCAGAGCTAGGGGCAGTGACCGTGTAAGAGGCGAATTTTGGGCCGATCTCATGTAATATTGTGTTTGTTGCAGCACCCATTTCTGCCCTAACTTCGAAAATGTGCATGTGAGGATATCGATGCACAATCTGCTTCAATATCCGAGTCAGATATGTTGTGAAAGTCGCTACCCCGAAACCGTTCGTGGACCACTCCTCTACCAAGTTGGCTCGAATGGCGACGTCCATGGGTGGTTCGTCACCCTTGACAATAGCAACCAGGTTCTCTCCAAATTCCGAGAGGATCTTCACATCGATCATATCCGCAAATGGCTCACATGCCACAGCGAGCACTTCCGAAGTGTCTTGCTCCCACTGTGGTTGCCAAAATGGCAATTCCCCAGCGCGTGACAACGAAGCAATATGTGACGCAAATTGAAATAAAAATTTGTAAGGCTGCTCGACTCTGGATGGATGACCGATGGGTATCTCTCGCTCCAGAACGCGTAAGTAGAAGCCCGCAACCCTTTCAAGGAGAGCTGCTAGCTCGAGTTGGTCCGAAGTTGCAGAGACGTTAGATTCTATGATTTGAGCGTCCGGGTCCGCGACATCCCATACAACATTAGAAAAGACTTCTTTATCATCCTTCGCGGTCGGCTGAGAAAATGGGACGCATTTCAATCCTTGAACCTGGACCATTGAATGATCGAGATCGTCTGGATAGATATCAACATCGCATACCAGATTGGCATGCGGAAATCCTAGGGGATGAACCGAGTCAAATGCCAGGGCTTTCTGCTTGTCTCTCTCACGTGCACAAAGATTTGGGTTGACTGCGAGGCGTCGAATTCTCCTAGGGATATGCATTGACTTTAGTGCTCCATCATCAGGGGCCGCATACGTCAGAAAGACGGATTGCTGCGATATAAGTTAGCAGGAGGTCATGAGCTGGTCGAGAGACTTGAACATACGAAAGCAGCATCCAGTGCTGCAGGATGAATCAGGAGCCTAGATGGCTCGACCATGGAAATGAATCCTGTTGCGGCACCGAGCTTTCTTTCTACTCTTTCCAGTGATTCAAACTGATTAGTATACAGGTACCCAAGCTCCGCTATTGACTCGTAGAACTTTGCCTCACGAACGGGTACAAGATTTGGCCGTCGTGGGAGTCGAGCGGGAAGGGTGGTGTGAGAGGGTTGGCCCAAATGAATTCGGACGCGGCCACTGGCTTTGAGCTGGAGCGTGTCAGTGCCTTTCCCAGACGCCGCATGGTACTTGAATTCCGCTTCGATTGCCTCTTCTTTATGTCTCGAGATGTTCGCGATGGAAAGAACGATCTCTATGCTTAAATCTTCATGCTCAAACACAATAGCTGACATGATATCAATGTCGAGAAGTTCGATCAGCACGGCGGAGGAGTCTTTGCACAGCACCAAGGCAGCTTCCAGCACACTAATGACATAGCCGGCCGCCGGAAAGACAATAATATTTTGCAGTTGATGACCCATGAGCCACTGAACTTCGGAAAGACGCAAAATGTGGCGCCACCGCATGTCCTGCTCAGTACTATCTGGGGTCAAGTGACCTAATAGTTCGTGCACTGGGCCTGGCCGCATACGCACCGCTCTGGCGTATCTCGATTCGTGCCAGTACTCATTTTCGTGATCCCAGACGTACGTGGGAAGTCCTTTGACTAGTCTAGAGCTCAAGTCGCCGGACACAAATTGGTCGTAGCTCTGTAGGTTGACGGTTCTTTTCCCAAGATATGTCCAGGCGAAGCCGAGACCGTCGGCGAAAGATGTGATGGCTGGAACGCCGCGATGAAACAAACCAGTATAAGGAACTGTGTGTGGTATTCGGTCCTGTATGGTCTGAAGAGAAGGCCCCTTAAGCGCCGGATGAGGACCCAATTCGATGGCCAGGTCGGGTAATCCTACAGAGGCACAAGCGCTATCGACAGCTTGCATGAAAAGCACCGGGTTGACCATGTTGCTATCCCAATAGGGCCCCTTCAGCAGATCATGCTTGTCTGTCTCCGACCCATAAACACTTGAGAACCAAAGGGTTCGGCTACCAGGACCGACTTGTATGTCCAACGCTGCAAGGGAGTTGAGATACTTAGTAGAACATACCCTCATATGATGAGAGTGGTAAGCCTTGTCCACCTTTAGAATTCCGGCAAACTTCTGCTCGTCCTCGAAAATGATTTTCAACTCTTCGATAGCATCTTGATCCCCGGAAAGAGTCACGCTCGTTGCCGAATTGACGGCGGCGATACATGCGCGGCCCTCAAACTCGGGAAAATCAAGGAGGTCCTGGGCATCGTCGGCAGACGTTCCCACGGCCATCATCGCACCTTTTTGTCCATCAGGACCCTGTGAGAGCCCTGAGTGCAGGCCGCGATAGTAAGCAATACAGATAGCATCTTCGGCCGAAATCAAGCTTGCTGCGTAGGCCGCTGCAATTTCGCCGGACGAGTGACCAACAACAGTAGTAAACTCAATACCTGCAGCGCGTAGGAGATCGACCTGAAGAATTTGGATCGCAGTACAGAGAGGCTGAGAGAGAGCGGCCTCCATTATACGCGAGGATGAGGCGTCCATATGTAGTTCTTGTAGAAGTGACCATGTTGGGCGATCGGCGGCTGGGAGTTGATCAAGTCGGTTCTGAAGACCTTCTATGATGCGCCTTGAAGCAGCGGATGTAGTGATCAAGTCCAATCCCATTTGAGCCCACTGTGCTCCCTGCCCTGTGAACAATCCTAAAACTCGAGATTTCTCTGCGTCTGCGGTTTGGGGCATTACCCTGACCCCAACACGCTGTTCGGGATCAGCTCGTGACGCCTCGAGCTTTCCCTCAAGCTTTGCATAGAGTTCATCAGCAGTAGATGCTGCTACAGCGGTAGCCACCGGAAGGCGTGTCCGCCGTGCATCCAGCGAGTAGGCGATGTCTCTGAGATCATGGGTAGTCTCATTTCCGCGTAGGTAGTCGCAGAACTCTGCTAAGTACGACTTGATGGAGGATTCTGATGCTGCAGAGAAGACAAAGGGGGTGAATAGAGTTGGTGAGGGTGTCGGCCGAGCTGGTTGCAAGAGTTGGGGTGGGGGTGTGTAGCTCTCAAGAATAGCATGAGCATTGCTGCCTCCGAAACCGAAGCTAGTAAAGAAAAACAAAAGTGTTAGGAGAAAGAAGCACTTTATCAAGATCAAGATTGTGCAACATCATCTCACCTGTTCACGCTCACGCGGCGAGGACTGCCCCTGGCCACGTCTGGCCATGGCGTTAGCGATGTTGGGATGCTTAAGTTATCGTAAAAAGGCTCGACACGCGGATTGAGGTGGTTGAACAGAAGATTTGGCGGGATCGCGGCATTCTGAAGTGCAAGTGAGGCTTTGAAAATCCCCGCAAGACCGGCCGTTCCTTCAGTGTGCCCAATGACGGTCTTGATGCTGCCCACAAACAGTGGCACAGGTGGGCGTGGCGCAGGTGATTTGTTCGGGCCGTTTGGGAAGAAAGCAGAACTGATGGCTTCAGCTTCAATCGGATCACCAGCCGGTGTGCCTGTGCCATGAGCCTCAAAATACTGGGGACGATGGGCCGGGTTTGTTGGGTCTAGCCCAGCACGCTCATAGCAGTCTCGAATGAGTTGTGCTTGCGCGGATGCGCTTGGCCTGTAGTACCGAGTGATTAATTAAACGCTTTAGTTTGATTCGGCTCGATCCGGCTCGGCACGGGTTTACATACATAGTTTGTCCCGGCGTCTTGCCGTCTTGGCCGAGAGCCGTCTCGCGAATAATGCACTCGATATGATCTCCTTCGGCTTCGGCCGCCTGACGTGTCTTGAGCACCACAGCAGCAACGCCTTCTCCTCGAGCGTAACCATTTGCTTTGGCATCCCACATACGTGACCGGCCCTCGGGCGAAAGTATTTGCAAGTTACTCTCCGCGATGAAGTTTCCCGGGTCATAAATAAGATTCGAGCCCGCCACGACGGCCACACGCGAGTGTCCTAACCGTAACTGCTGGACGGCTTGGTGTAGGGCAACCAGGCTGGAGCTGCATGCCGTGTCGATGGTCATGGATGGGCCGTGCCAGTCGAAGAAGTAAGAAACCCGGTTGGAAAGCATCGTCCGCGATGTTCCAGTGGCATGGTATGTGCCTAGGCTATCGTGGTCCCGGTTCATGAGCTGCTCATAATCATTCACCATCTGACCGGCGTACACAGCCGTGTCGGACCCTCTTAAGTTTTCAATGGTCTGTCCACCGGCCTCGAGCGCCTCGTAGACCGTCTCGAGGAGCAAACGGGCCTGTGGGTCCAATACGTTTGCCTCGACAGGGTTGGTACCAAAGAAGGCGGCGTCGAAGCGCCGGTTCGCTTCATTTTCCGCTAGAAGATATGCCTCCTTAACGTTGGTATGGCCGTGGTACTGTCCGTTAGGGTGATAGTTGTTACATTATTAGGTAATAAGCACTATTCTAGGCTTAAGGTTTAGACCTTACTAGAATCTTCTAGGTTGTTCTTTGATTTATAAGCTTTGATTTATAAGCTTTGATTTATAAGCGTTGATTTATAAGCGTTGATTTCTAAGCGTTGATTTCTAAGTTATAGAAGCTTCTAGTAACTANACTNGTAGTATATATAGTCCACTCACCCCTTTATAGATAGATAAGTCTTTAAGTCAAATATTATATTATTATTCTATATACTTGAATCACTCTCGACCTAACAGTCGACTCTTCTTCCGCCATCCACCTTAGCCGCCTACCGACGACTATATAGATATATCTTCTATATACTATATACCGCATACTACGGCTATACCATATATACCCTCACTTCCAACAAAACTAATAGCTCAAATAAACACTACCCTTTCTTTCTTACACACTCAGTTCACTGGATTTAACATTGAATTCCGTTTGAACGTAAATCTTTCCTGGCGTGCTTGCTGTTAATCTGTAATACTCTCTTTGAGAGTATAAGGCTTCCTCGCTGCTTCCTGCTTGAGCTCCCACGGGGAGCGCGGTTTGGTGGCTTGTGCTACCTGGCTCACTTGATAGGCCCGTGTGATTCCTGCTCGCCGTCCGTCGTAACCATGAGTAGATCGAAGTAATATGATGACTCGAGATGAACTTCCCAAGAACTGGTCTGCAAGCAAGAAGGCAACCAGATATAAGGTAGATACTGGTTTCTACAACAACCCAAGTGATCAATGGAGCTGCGTTGTATGTCGGATCGCTCGCGTATGTGTTCAGAAAGAACTGAACGAATCGAATGACTGCCGTAATAAGGCCCCTAACATCAAAATCAGCATTCGAACAACAAGTCCTTCAGAGTGCTCTTACGCGCTTGCTACCAAAAAGGTAAACACGATACCAATCTTGACATGTTTTGCCATCTGAAGCTTACGCACAACCGGAATGGGCAGTATGAGCATTGCGATATCAGTAACGATGTTTGGTATGCCGCTATATGTAAGGTGTGCCTGAATATTGGTACAGTGTCGGCCGGGCAATGTGAGCTCCCACGCAGCTTCTGGAACGTTGCATTGAAAGCCAAGAGTGAAGACATTGATAATGCATGTTAAGGATATAACGCCAAGAAGCGCCCAGCAACAGATCTTCGAGAATCGATCAATGAAGATACGCAAATACAAAACCAGAACAGACATCTTGGGAAACGACACTGCGAAGCAGTAGAGGATAGGAATTACATAAAAGCCATTCCAGCCCCAATGCGGAATCTGCTCGGGCGAAGTCGTTAAAACTTTTTCAAAACGTGTGCCAACACCGAATCCTGGGGCAATTGGTATTATTAGCTAGTGCGAACGAAGGAAAAATTGAAAATGAATATATTTTCTTAACTTACTGATACCGTCGATACACAAGCCTATGCATGTGAGCCAGCCAGCACCCATAAGAAAATCATCCCAACCAAACGACGCTTTGTGATAGTATCGTGAGTAAAGCCTGAGAACGACCACAAAGGTGTCAAGAATGAGGAAGAAAATGCATGTTGTAAGCAAGGCGGTCGTGTTCGTTTCATCCAAGTAGGCCTGGGTAAGTTCCGGGGTCGTAGACGACATTTTCGCAGTGATGATAAATATCTCCAGTTTTGCAAAGCAGATGAGTTTCAGTAAGGCTCAAGCTCTTGAGAAGAGAAATATTTCTATGTATAAGAATGTTAACCAGCGAGATGGTGCGCATGGACGACGAAGCTTGAGCGCCGGCTGTCCCTCTTACTTCTTTCTCTTCTTTAAGGGGTGTACTTATCTTCACCAGGATTCAAGACAGTGGCGACAAGCATATTGTTGGGTTTGGTTGGATTTGCTATTTTGGCGGTGCCGCAGAATGGAATGAATATGCATGACGTGGGTTGCTCCAACCTTGACCTTGCAATGTTGTCATCAACTCACCATTGAAGTCAACCCATGGAGATCTGGGAGGAGATTTAGGGAGTAAGCAAGTATCGAACGCCAAACGGGGGTTTAAACCGGGAAGGAGGACTAGTTTCTAGATTCACCAGAGATAACGAGACTAATTGGATAAAGTGAGTCCTCAATCAGTCCCATAAGGATTATATAGCATATGCATGGCTTGTTGGTTTAATTTATTTGTTGGTAATCTTACATCAAGCGAGCTAAGCTTGACACAAATGACGGTCTGTAACAAAACACAACTGCCGAATTTTCATATATGGGGGTCAAGGATTATTCCTCATTAGCAACGCGACATGCAGTGACTTTGCTTTGATGCTGCATTCCTCCATGACCAAGAACTTCTGTATCCTTACCCTGTGAAAATCCTTCGAGGCACACCGCTATCTGTTACTATACCTAAAAATCCCCACAGACTTAGAAGCCGTTTCTTCATAGAGTTCTGAAATCAATTAGAGAGTCGAAGTTTTTTTATCTTTGCCCAACATCAAAGGATTTGTCTTCTGCATTTGCTGCTCAATCCTACCAATTGTAGTAGTACTCAACTTCCTGAAATAATGTAAGTGTCCCATTTACATACAATTCTTGCGTTTCTGTTAGCACATACGACGGCTCCCGTCTGACTTGCTGTAGAAAAACCTCAGAGACGATATGCCTACACTTCAATTTTCAGAAGACCTGAGCCCCCCACGACCACATCTTCAACGGAAGCAGCTATTGAATCACATCATCGATGGCCTGGCTCAGGTACGCCCAGAGTCAATTTGGGCAAAGATTCCGAACGACATGTCAAGCTACGATGCAGGATATCGTAAAATTACTTACAAGATGATGGCCAATGCGATCAACGGAATGGCTTGGTGGATTAAAAGTGAGCTTGGAGTGTCCCAAAACTTTGAGACTCTTGCATATTTTGGAACCTGGGATCCTAGGTATATTATTTTACTTTTGGGTGCGGTCAAGGCAGGATATAAGGTACCGCAAGTCTCGCCTTAGGTGGCTTTCTCGTTGTTAAATGTCATGTAGATGATATTTCCCTCCCCAAACTATGCAGTCACAGGACTCACGACTTTATTGGACCAATTGGGATGCAAAATTATTCTCGCATCCTCAAAGCAGTTGGATATCGTGTCCAGGCTTTCAAAGGGGGGTCACAAACAATTCTACGAAATACCGAGCCTTACGAAACTTCTTGATGAACCGCATCCACATTTTTCTTTCAACAAGACTTTTGACGCAGCACAATCGGAACCGCTGGTTGTGGTCCACACGTCTGGAACCACAGGAACTCCGAAGCCCTTGATATATACTCATGATTGGGTTGCGAGCTGGATTGAAATGAACCAAACGGATCCTCCAGCAGGATACACAAGCTTGGAGCATATGGTGCATGGTATCGAAATATGCGCAGTTACCCCGCCGAACCATGTCAGTTGCACTTTCTTATATTTCTGTATTTAAGATAACTGCTCAGTGCTGACCAGAAACAGAGCAGCAGCCTCCTTCCAAATCTCTTCGCAGCAGTACCAAATCAGATGGTCGTTTTATTCCCCTTGCCAAAATCACCTCTCACTTTTGAAACCGCAATGGAAATGATTCGGTGCAATAGCCCCGACCTTCTTCTAGCACCGGCGCATGTCTTAGATGGAATTGCTTCCGATGTAACACGGATACAAGAGGTCTCTACTAAAGTATCGATGATCTCCTTTGGCGGTGGCCCGCTCTCAAAATCCACTGGAGATATTCTCACTCAACACTTTCGATTATTTGGAATGTATGGAACAAGCGAGATGGGTACTATCCATAAAATTGTCCCCTACGGCACTTGGGATTCCAGAACCTGGAATAGCTGGAAACCCCATCCAGGAGATAACATTGAGTTTCGGCGATTGCAAGACGACAGCTATGAGGCCATTGTGCACCGGAACAATGCAGCTAATGGGGAGCAACCTGTTTTCAAATTGTTCCCCGACCTTCAAGAGTGGTCCACAAGGGATATGTTCTCCCCAGATCCTCATCGAGAAGGCTTTTGGGCCTATAGGGGTAGGGTTGATGATCTCATCATACTAAACAATGGCGGAACCATAAATCCGTCAGGATACGAGGAAAAAATATCGAGCGTTCCGTTTGTCAGCCAGGCGATTATGTATGGTACTGGAATGCCCCACCCTGCATTGTTGGTCGAGGTATTTGAATTACAGGGTCAAGAGGCATCGGATCTCATGGATGAATTATGGGCAGCAGTGGTTGAATGCGTAAGTTAACGGGGCCTTTGTTCTTACACTTCCTCATCTCATCTTGTTTCATCCTTTCTCCTGAACCCTTCTCGAAACTTTCCTAATCCAGCGAAATTTATCATGAGACTTTCCTACAGAGGCACAATCTAACTCCCCCGTCTCCTAGAACCAAATATTTCCACCTCAATCATCTATCTCCAGATCGCGCATCATGACAACAACTTCCAGCAAGCCACTTCCTAGGTCAGCAAAAGGCATGGTTCAGCGTGGGCCAGCTTTAGAGTTATATCGAGAGGAACTAAACCAACTTTATGACTAGCATTTGAGGCTCAGCGCATGCATCAAGCTGTGTGAAGTTGGATGCGTTTCGAGGACGATTTTCCATAGTGTTGAGTTTCAATTGTTTGTTCTGTCCGTGACTTTTATCTATTATTCCAAAAGACGATGTCCCTCGAACCATCTTCGTATTCCTGACTGAAAGAGATGCATCTTAGCCCTATGGATGCTCTAATATGGAGTCAAATGCAAAGCAAAATCCAAGTAAAACCCCAGAACCCAATTAAAGTGCTATATTTCACAATAAGAAAGGTATATACTACGAATTCTACATGGTATACAGCTTTCCTTCGCGTTCGAGGATAAGGTTGAGAAAAAAAACCAAGCATCGGAATACAAACAATCCATCGGGCACCGCCGGCCTGAATGACCGTGGGGGATTCATTAAAGCTACTACCCCTCTCCTGTGAAGCCTGCTATTGCAGGAGTCAACGTCTCGAATATTGCCTACAAGGCCGTGACCGCAGCTCGATAGAATCTCGCAATCAAAATAGGAAGCTCATTTTTGAGCGAGTGCATGCTGCGTCACATTTGAATGTAGCCCTGCTCCAATTTAATATAATACCAACAGCTTGGGTCAACCAATTTTCCCCGGATAAATTGGATAGATTACACTTCCCCAGCTCTTTCGTACAGATCCAACATGTTGGGTTTTTGTGTGCCACTGTCACATGTTTCGCGACATGACTTCCCTGCATCAATGCAGCTCGTGTTGGCGTCCGACCTTCCTTGAGCGACGGAGCATTCGACTGAGCTTTCCGACTAGACGACAGAATATTAGAAACCAGCGACTAGGACATGTTGGTGATTCTGCAGCAATATCGAGGGCGAACGTGCAGTTTACTAGGGAGTAATCCTGAAATACGCGGTATGCAACCGTGTGTTCAGGAGGCGAACAGTTTGTTGTGGGTGGAAGGTCAGCAGGTCGCAAACACCTGCAGATACAACAAAAATGTTCTCCTGCGTTCCTTGAAGAATTAGTTGCCTTCGCTCTGCTCAGTCACTAATTCTTCTTCGTCACTTCGTTTCACTATTTTGNTGTNCAGNNTNNCTATCNCATGTATATTATAATATTTTAAAGTGTTTTTTATAAATGGTCGTATAGTGCTAACGTAGGTATATAGGAAACATATCTATAGATATTGAGTAATTAAACATTATATCTATAGAA
Source organism: Cudoniella acicularis (assembly GCA_013054445.1). Lineage (NCBI taxonomy): Eukaryota > Fungi > Ascomycota > Leotiomycetes > Helotiales > Helotiaceae > Cudoniella > Cudoniella acicularis. The sequence goes on from JAAMPI010000474.1 coordinate 19,826, forward strand.
ATCTACTAATTAGTAGATTGTATTGGTTTAGATCTTTAAAACGCCGAACTTGTGTGGGTTTGATTATATTGGATTTAATACTGAAAACTTATATGCATGGATGTGGATTAGATTTTATCTATGAATATCTATATTAAGTTTATCTATTAGGAACACTAGGAAGATCTGACTGGAGCCCTACCCATTATAATAAACCCCCTTTTTCTGGTTGGCCCTTCAAGTCAACAAAACGTTTCCTTGAAAATGCTTTAGATTCCCAAACAACCAAAAGCATTTAAGACTTCGTTAAAACTCAGCCAGTATTATTTCAGCATCTAACAGACAAATGCTCCACCAATCCAATCAGAAATTACAAGCACAGGAGACGCGTAGTAACTAGCTAACTACTTCTTCTCCTCCTTGTCCCTCGCCCTCAACTCCTGAATCACCCCGGTAGCTCCAATCGCCTCCCCAACCAAATGCGCAACATGATGCTTGCGATCCCCCAAAAGCTCCTTGCCCACACTATAAGCGCCTATAATCTCCTCTACCAACTGCCTATCATGATGTTTCCCTTCTTTCTTCTTCCTCTCATACCCTCTACTCCTACTCCGAGACCGAGTGCGAGACCGAGACTGACTTCGAGAGCTGAATTCGGACCTAGAACGCGATACTGAGCGGCCTCGTAATGGGTACTTGTACGGAGAGCCGTCGGCTTCTGCACGCCGGAGGAGTTCCCAGGCTCCGACAGCGACGGCGGCGCCGATGCCGGCTTTTACCAGGTGCGAGGTTTTGTGTTCGGTGCTGTCGATTGTTTTTACGAGCTGGTCGGCTGCGAGGACCGCCCCGGTGGCACCTAGGGCGAGTCTGGAGGCTTTGTTAGTGTCTGTTATTGTTTGTGGAGTTTGAGAGAGGTTTGAGAGAGGAGGGAAGGGGGGGGTTGGGCTGTACAGTGGGATTTCTGGAGGTTGTCTTGGGGGGATATGTTCAGGTGAGTGGGTTGGTGGGAAATACATGTGGTGGATAATTGAAGAGGAAAGAGAAGATGACAGGAAGTGCTTACTCTGCATCCTCAGTAATAGAGAGATCGTCTTTTGGCCGAGCCGGGTGAGGTCGATTTGTCTGAAGACATTTCTTTGGTCGATTTCGAGGGGAGATGTGGATGTAAATGTGTTGGTTGTCGATTTTAATATTTGACGGATAAGTGACAATAGTAAAAAAATCGGTGCTGAATGCTGATGTTGATTGCTTCGCGTGTTGTATTGGATCGTATCGTCTTCTGGTTCCGAGAAAAGAGAAAAACACGAGTGATCCCCACAAAGATTTATATCTCCCTCCAGCACACATCCAAGCATAGCCAGCCTTCTAAGCGTGACATGGCCAGCAGACAGAAGATCACCTGTGTATCAACTGATCAAGTAAATTAAATTATTGAAAAAGTTACAAGTTTTGTTTCATGTCTCAGGGTGTTGCAATACATCATAGCATTAACAGAACATATTAAACCTCATATTTCAAGGGCTTTGAGTTCTTTGGTTAAAGCGGGGAGCGTGGCTTTTAGCTTGAGCAGTTTGGATGGAAAAGAGGTGGTTATGTAGAGGTGTGGAAGCGGAAGCTCCCGTTACGTTAGCTACGTGCATGAGTGTTCTGATTTGGGAGGCTGATCATACCACTTGTGCATGATTGTCTACAAGTTGAAGCAAGATTGTCATACAACGAATTGGCGTTTGGGTCTTATGACAGAGTGCATTTTTGGAGCAGGCCGTAGGAAGGGAAGGTGGTCTTGTGGTCGTTGAACTCTGGGTCGGCTCGGTGGAAGTTGCCAAGTTAGTGTTTGATCTTGCTTTATGACATGGATTGAGGGTCGCTCGGTGATGCGAGATCATACATAGAGCCTCAGATTTGAAGTGATAAAATGAGAAAAGTAAAATTAACCACTGTAATAAAAATTGATAAAGCGATTTTTTGGAAGCTTGAGAGAGTGGCGGGGTGTGGAAAAAAAAAATGTTTCGGAACACAGAAACCAGCTGAAATGACCCTTCTATTGATATATTTTTAAAGTCGGAGCATTAAGACATCAACACTAGCTTTAGTTCACAAGCAATGGATACATACAAGAGGAAATAATAAAAACATTGGTTGTGATAGTCACGTATAGGCATAACCTCATTTCGCTCCAGAAAGGACTCGCCTCGCTGACTGGGTCAAATCTTTGTCGCCCTTGTTTCAATGTCTTGCGCCACTTGAAGCAGACGACGCAGAACATCAAACGCCTAACACAATGACAGAAAATGCATGGAAATTGATCGAATTGACCTTGAGAACGTCACGAGTCGCGATTCTAGCAACTTCGACCAGTTGTTGCGGCCTCAATGTTCCTCTTATTCCACTCATCTTCTCCCCGCCAGCCCTGGACCTCCCGCGTAACCCAACATTACACCAGTTAAGTGCGTGGCTGCGCGTGGCTGAAGAGGTCACGAAATAATAGATTTTGAGGCACAGTACATTCAATTGGCCAAGGATGCTCGACACGCGCCTCCTCGACCCCAAAGGAGACCTCATGGTTACATGATCGGCCTCGGTGTTTCCGTCAAAGGCATTCTTGTGTGATACAGTACCAGATAGTACGCGATTTAGCCTTGCTAGTTCGCCAACGAAGGGGCAAGTTCGAGAATTCACCTGAATAATAGTATTGATGTTTTGGAGATTGTAGTATGAGGGTGCTGATCGGCTGTGAAAGGAAGATAAACAACAAAACTTTCACTGCACACATTCCAAGGAAGTCGTGAATTCACCGCCTTCGCGACTTTAGAGGCAAAATACGCTTACTGAACGCGTTGGGACTCTCTCTTGGAGCATAAAAGCTCGCTCTCAGACAGACTTACAACGCTACCTGATCTGCCTGCACGATCAAGACTCCACATCTGCCACCTTTGAAAAGCACACCTGTCTCCAGAAAGGGAAGAGAACTTAGAAAAATAAACTCAGAAACAAGAAACAACAAACAACAACATGGTTTTCTCACAGGGATACCTCAGAGAGAACATCATCGTCCCTCAAGTCGAAGAGCTCATCGGCTATAAATTCAACAACAAAAAATACTGCTGGGAAGCACTACAAGCCAAGGGAACAAATGGATATCTGCTAGGCAATAAGCGACTTGCCCTGTTGGGTGATGCGATTCTGCGGTACAGGCTCATCAAGGCTTGGTATCCGACTGGTTCCAGCACTGGTCTGTAGCGTGCGAATAGAAACCTTAGGGCATCTGGTTGCTGACGGGTTGCAGAGGCGTGCCAGAATATGGTGTCCAAGAGTGTGCTGAATACTCGACTCGGCATTTTGGGAAAACAGATTGGTTTGGATAACTTCATCTGTACGAACCCTTCACAAAAAGGAAATGTCCAGGATTCTCAGGTTGCCGATGCGATGGAAGCCTTGGTGGGTGCTGTTGATGAGGATGGTGGAGAGAAGGCACTGGATGTTGTGATGGCAAGATTGGGTGTTGTCTCTTCTTCCATCAGTAAATGAATAGGAAGTAGCGACATACGGCATGCCCAGTTCTAGTGGCGCGGCCTTGCAGGGGACAGGCGTATGGAATGAATTTTGAGCATCCTGAAATTGATAACCTAAGCTGTTACCCGTAAAGTGGACTTGAAAACTTGTCCGTCGGAGCTTTGAATCTGTCCATTTTTTTGGTCTTGGATTCTTGCCTATTGTTGACTTGAGGGACGAAAGGGGAAAAGCCGAAATATGAATGAAATGTAAATAAAATACAAACGAGCCATGAAATGAGGGATCCTCTAATAGAATGCGCCAAGTAAAGGATTTGTGCTTGAATTTTCCATTTCGGACTTGATTGCGAAAATTTGACAGCTCATTAGTCTCTCATGGGACACTGAGCCCAGTCTGGACTGTCGGCTTATTAGGGCGGGATGGAAGAAGGCGTGGATTGATTTTCCGTAGGGATGGTCGCCCGGAAGCTGGTGATAGTTTCTAGAACTGGCCAGTTCAAAGGCATTGATGGCGAAGAGAAGAAATTGAAGATGAAGGAGATTGGAACTTGGACGAAAAAGTCATGAGAGGGGGAGAGAGAGATTGGCGCCGGAAATACATCGGCTAAATCTCCTTTTCGTTAGCTCTCTGGTCTGCCGCCGAGCGCAAATCTCCCCCCTTTTCTACGCAGCAAACCTGATTCGCCGCATGTCAATAGAATCTCTTCAATCCGGGGTCTAGGGAAGTTGAAATTGCAGCAATTCAGCCTGCAACTGCCGATACTTGCGCCTTTCACCGGTTCATCCTCTCCCACCCGCACCGCCTTGCGATCCAGTCTTGATTCGCCCTTGCGCGCAGCCAGGTGGCACCATGGCAGAGCTAGACGAACAGCCAAACCCCCTCCTGCTAGCAGCAGACAATTCTCCTGAACTTTTACCCCTCCTTCGATCCAACCCCTCACTTGCGTCAGCGCAGGATGAGCACGGCTATTCCCTTATGCATGCCGCTTCATCTTACAACCGTCTAGAGCTCCTCGGAGCCCTAGTCAACGAATTCGATGTCGATGTCGACTTGAAAGACGAGGATGGCGAGACCGCATTGTTTGTTACAGAAACCGTTGATTGTGCGAAGTTCTTGGTTGAAGACCTGCATGCGGACATGTTCGTGGTTGGAAACGGTGGACAAACTGCTAGGGAAAAGATATCGGAGGAGAACGATTTTCCAGAGGTCGCTGTATATTTGCGAATGAAGGAATTAGAAGCTGGCGTCGTCAATGGCGTCGGAGAGGGATCAACAACAAATGGCACCCGTCCCCCTCCTTTGCCTGAAGGCGTTCGCGTTAACCTAGAAATGATGAATCCAGAGGAGGCTGGAGAAGTCGTTGACCCAGAGTTTCGGCGAAGAATTCAGGAGCTAGCTGAACGAGATGACTATGAGGAAGAGGGCGGTCAGGATGCGCTGAGACAACTAGTTGGTGATGCTATCAGAGGCGACATAGGTCAGCAAAGAGAGGTGCGCAGGAGGACTGGTTAATTCGCACATACCGTCTACGCTATCTCCCACAGCACATACTCGTTTGGAGCATCCGGGACCCTTAATATGGTACAGTTCTTACTTCCCCCTGTCCAACCTTCGCCAAAACTAACCACAGAATAAGCAAACCAGGATTCTCGCGGAATGGACAGCAGAACATCTACAAACTTCCTATGAGCCCACAATGGAGTTAGCAACCCCTGCCATGTAACTTTGACCAGTGTAGCGCTCGACATTGAATCGCCTGGTGGAACATATCGAGAGATAAAAGGATCAATTTTGTCGTCTGATTTCACGCGAGGACTTTCCAGCAATACCAAAGCTAGCCACTCGTGGAGTTCTGTTGCGAAGTCCTCGAAATCGAAACCATATGTTTCATCAATCTCTGGAGGTGGTTTGAGAGTCGGCATGCTAACATTGATGTGTTCTTGAATTTTGAAGGAAGCGGACTTTTTTATGGGAAAGTGCGCGTCCAATGGTTCAGGAATTACGGCTGTTTCCAAGTCAGCATACCAACACAAATTTGATCAAGCTTTCTCACCTGTTGTTCCCAAATCGTGGAATAGCCACGTGACCGGTGTTGTGAGAACATTCTTGAAGGCGTAAACGATCCGATCGAACCCTTTTTTGCCATGCAGCATTGACGGGAGTCGCAGATTAATTTCAACAACTATTTAGTGTCAGCGGGTATTGAAGAAGGGCGAAATGGTGAGAACTCTTACTCCATCGTGGTTTTGTTCCACGCTTCCCCTTCACACCCTCTGGCTTTCCTACTAGACCAGCGCGCTCATAACTTTCCTTGTCTAAATGCAATGTCAAGATTCCTGAGAACTTTAGTATGTGGTCGCAAAAATTATTTGTTCTCTACCCTACCTTCTCTTAGTGTGTAGACATTATCGACACCAGAGATACCCTCCGAGAGCATCAAAACGTTTCCTTTAATACGATGAGTATTCGTAATTGCATCGCCATGAAAGGTTTAATACCTCGTTTAATGTATTCATTGAAGAACTCCCCTTCCACGAGGGCCTTTAGAGGTAAAATAACGCGACTGTAAGCCGGTTTTACTGCTGCTTCGAGAAAGTCTGTTTTGATGATTTCGTAAATTTCCTGGGGAAGTAATAGTTCGACCTATCAAAATCGGTCAATATTTGAGCAATCATTTGAAGCAATCAATTACCTTCTGAACGAAATGGTGGTCTAGAATCGCAGCAAATGGTTTTCGTTTGGTGGGAGGCTGTTTTGGATCTAAATGACCCATCACACCGTGCGTGACCGAGCATTTCTGCTCGTTTTTCGTGCCCTCAGGAAAACCTAGCATTTTGCGATTGTTGATGTGCTTGTTGCTCGGTCGCACTTGTGAAGATGTGAAATTTAGTGCTAAATCTGGGTCTGCTCGAAGTGGTTTAGCTCCTAGAACTAACAGGGATCCTCAGAACCGAGCCTAAGAGATTAAGTGTTCCACAGCGACAACTTTGAACTTTTCAAAATACCTTGAAAATATCATCACCGAGGACAACAACTCCATGGATCAGAATATATCCTTGCGATTGTGAAAATTTTCTGTTAACCATGGAATACATGATCAGATTTACACAGGTACATGAGACCTTCCGTTTAGCAGAGATTCAAGCTCTCGCTGTCCTGGAGGAAATCAACCTGGAAATTCTTTCTTACAGTCCAAGTGTAAGTGTAGCTTCACCTTTGACTCGGTATCTTGCTCACGTTGAAAAGTCTCCATTCTGCATCGTGAACATTTCCTCTGAAGAGGCCGCCATTAGGCTGGTCAAGAGAAGCATACTTGCCAAGGCTATCTACGAAGTTTGGGGCAGCGGCTCATCGTATGAAGACCTTCATGACAATGTCCGAGGAATCTCCCAGCATCTATGGCCTCTTTACAAAGACTCTTCTTTCAAATTTTCAGTCGATTCTTTTCAAGGCTCTCGGTCAACTACTGAGCAGAAAAAGATCATCGAAGGCTTCCGATTTCTTGGGTTCGAGGGTCCTATCAAGATGAAAGGCGCAGAGCAAGATTTTTGTGTCTTGGAAGAGTGGCAATTTGATGCTGCTGCCCTAGGTGTTCACGAGCCGCAAGCAGTGCACCTAGGAAGATTTCTGAGCTCGAGTCAGAGAGAAATTATTGGCAAGTATGACCTCAAAAAGCGGAAGTACATTTGCACTACTTCGATGGATGCGGAACTTGCACTCATCACAGCCAACATTACCTTGGCTGCGCCAGGAAAGCTCTTCTACGATCCCTTCGTCGGATCAGGTAGTTTTCCCGTTGCTTGTGCACATTTTGGTGCTCTAGCCTTTGGCAGTGATATAGATGGACGTAGCATTAGGGGAAAGGGCAAGTCGAGCCTATTTTCGAACTTTGTTCAATATGATCTTACCAATCAATTTGGCGATAGCTTCGTGGCTGATCTGACGAACACCCCTTTGAGAACAGCAAGGCTCTTTGATGGCATTGTGTGTGATCCACCTTATGGCGTTCGCGAAGGCCTAAAAGTTCTCGGAAGTAGGGATCCAACGAAGGGGAAGGAGCCAATATTTAAAGATGGAAAAGCTCATCATACGTAAGTACATTGGATAATTTTTTGTGGTCTAAACTAATTCAATTCCAGTGAAGAAGGATATATTCCTCCAAAACGACCATACAGCTTCTTGGCCATGCTGGATGATATTCTGGAATTTGCTTCTGTATCGTTGGTGGATGAAGGTCGACTGTCCTTCTGGATGCCAACTTCAAACGATCAAGATCAAGAGATTCAAATACCCCAACACTCATGTCTCCAAATCACAAGCGTTTGCACACAAACTTTTAATCGATGTAAGGATTCCTATGCATATGAGGTCTATGCTAACAACTTGAAGGGTCAAGAAGACTTATCACTTATAGACGAATTCCGGATGCCGAGGTTGTGATTGGAGTCACCAAGGAAAAGGTGAAGCAAAATGGCGTGAGTGCAGATGAACTCAATCCTTTCAGGAAGGGATATTTTCAAGGCTTCAAAGCAGCTTTTAGGTGAGACTGCGGCCTAGAATTGATTGACTGGATACAAATGCCACCCTATATCGGAAGCGAAACGCAATTCTAGCAATCTTCATTCAAATTACTCCACCGATTCCACTGTACCGACAAATTCATCACATCGTTCCTCCTAAAACGTTGTATCGCCTAAACGATACACCAAAATCGATAGACTCAATTCCACAAAGGGCCCCAGTCACTCAGATGACGCGAATTCGGTAGCTTCTGGCTTCGAATGATGTTTAAACCGAGTCCTCACGGTTGGTTTTACTAGCTTTTTCGATGACTGCTTTAATTAGCATATTGTGGTTGGATTCCCATACAAGAAGACGAATCGGAGAAAAGAAAAAACAAATTGGGCAAAAAATCACAAAACATACATTCGCGAAGGAGTCTGTGGTTTTGATGTCCCTTGACAAGCGACCAAATTTCGATGAGGAATCCAGTAAGGCCAAAGATGCAGCCAATTACGAGTTCGACGACGGAAAGCTCCATGATTTTTCTGCTGCGGGTATTAGATTATATGTTGGAGATGGGACTTGAAGATATTGGATGATCGATTGGAGAACTTGGTTGGTGGTTGAACAAATCCAGGAGAGATCTATGATCTCTTTATATTCATCCATCTTCAGGTTTCTTCAACTCCAACTTCTACTTCCACCAGAGTCCAATCCAGGTGTAGTGAATGTTGAAGTCAAAATCGAAGTTAAAGAATCAACAATTTTGAGCCGATCGACTTTGAAAATAAATTGGGTAACCGCAATTGAAATGAAGACTGAAGTGAAGTTGGCCTGTGCGCTTAGTGGTTGTGCGGATTTCAACATCAATTCCTCAGTCTAACAACCCTGCCAGGTGGAGGCAGGGATGAGCCGCGACTTTTTTTTTTTGGAGAAAAAATGATACTCCTGGATCAGATAAAAATTCGTAAAATCCGTTCAATCACAGTTCTAGGATGCTTATTGAGGCTAGCTTAGTTGGACATATTCGGAAGTTTGGGGTAAGCTTACTTCCAACTCATTCGATCACTAATTAGTAATCACTGATTCACATCTCATTGTACTTCCAATATCAGAATCTTTTTCTTCACGACACTGATTTCTATCAAGCCCCCTCAAGATAAAGTTTAGCCCTTCGTCATCGCAATAAAACGCGCGCATCATGCCTCACGGGTTTGCAGTCACGGAGCATACAATTCCATGTCAACACATCCGAGAATATCCGGATGCCACCAAGGACGAAGTCGCAACATTATATCTTGCAATAAAAGAGTACAGACCTTTAGACAATATCGATGCCGAACCTGGGTCAATCACTATTATTGCGAGTCATGCCAATGGTTTCCCAAAGGTCGTCACTTACCGCAGCCCATGCGCTTACTATTCGCTGACCTGAACCTTTCAGGAAATGTATGAGCCATTATGGGAAGACCTTCTTCGTTCATGTACCTTTAAAATCCGAGCCATATGGTTTGCGGATTGTTCTCACCAAGGCACTAGTGGAGTTTTGAATGAGAATGTGCAAGGCGACGATCGTCAGTCAAAATTCCCTCTCACCTAATTTTATTTTCAATATCATTTCTAACTCTCTTCAGCATCTTGGTTCGACCATTCTCGAGATCTTCTCTACATGGTAAATCATTTCCGACAGTGCATGATTCAACCAATTTTCGGCATCGGACACAGCATGGGGGCTGCTCAACTGTTTGGTGCCCAACTGCTATCTGTGCCGCAAAAGAGCTAAACATTACAGGGTTCACCTTTCTCACCTCCACCCTCGCCTGTTCCATGGACTTGCTCTCATCGAGCCTGTGATCCAAGGAGTTACACCAAAAGGACCCAATGCAGCCATGTTCACCAGCTATCGCGCGGATCTCTGGCCCTCCCGGTCGAAAGCCGAAATGGCCTTTAAGAAGAACCCATTTTTCGAAATACTAGATCCTCGTGCGCTTAGCAAGTATATCGAATATGGCTTGCGTGAAGTGCCAACGGCAATCTACCCAATCTCAGGAGCCAATGCAGTGCCCGAGGGCTCTGTGACCCTCACGACGACTAAACACCAAGAGGCATGGTCATATCTCCGCTCAAACTTTGCACCACTACCATTAAAAAATTCGATAGATCCTAATGAGGACCGTTTACTTTCTCCGGATATTGATCTAGAGGAAGACGGAAAACTCATGTTTGCGTGTCCTGAGGCAATGCTCACCTTGCAAAACCTGCCCCTCTTACGCCCTTCAGTTATATGGATCTACGGCGCTGATAGTCCCATCAACGTTCATTCTTTACGAGAAGAAAAAGCTGAAAATTACGGGTACGGGGACTGGAGGAAGTGGCGGGGAAACTGAGGGGAAGGTTAAAGAGGTTGTGTTGGGTCGGTGTGAAGTTGGATGAGCCGGTGGGAAGAAATGATGGGAGTTTGGGGGGGAAGAGGTATTGGGGGAAGGAGGGTGATGGGAAATATGGGGTTTTTGTTAGGCCTGAGAGGGTTGAGGTGGGGAGTTTTCCAGTGTTGGATGATTTGGAGGATATGGAGGAGTTGTGAGGGCTTTCCTTTACTCGCAGTGCCTGTGTGATGCTGCACTGAGGTATTGGAGAAAATAGAGCTATGATGATGAGATGCGCGATGACAGGGAAAGCGAAATTCAAGGAAGGCTACGAAGACGATAAGAAATTGACAAACTGAGATTACAGATACAGATCCCTACCTACCTTTCAAACAAGTGATGTTGTTATAAATTTTGTGCAGAACTTACTTGCCAACTTCTATTCTCCGCAAGCCAAGTGGCTAGCTATCCTTCTCTCCTCTTTCTCAAGTATAAAACCCCTCTTTCCAAATCGAAGTCTCGAAAGCTCTGCAATGCGATGCAAATAGGAAAAGAGGCTGCATGACATATGGAGATTGCGTTTTAGTGATTTGAGGCTTTCGTGTGCGGGGTTGGTTGGGGAGTTTGAATTTAGTGGCGCTGTTCGTGCTTTTGACAGCTGTTTTTCTGTGATCATGGGCGGGGGGCATGGGCGTGGAAGGGTGAGGGTGAGGGCGGTTTGGGTTTGGCAACAGAAGAAGGCGTAACAGTGGGAGATGTTGCTGTCAATCGTTTTCAAACGTATACTCTCTTCTTTTAAGTTGAATATCGAATTGTATACAAAATTTTCGTATCGAGCGGTTTTCTTTTCTACTGAAAATCAATGATATTACTGAATGTATGTATATGACCAGGACAAGTGTCAACGTCCCCGAGAACTCACCGTCGTATGTTCTGCGGTGTATACGTCTCCCCATATGCATGTATTTCTTCCAAGACGGTTATTGGTGTGGCTTATTGCTCTTGGGGTGGCTTTTTATAAGTTATTGCTTCTGCGATTTTTGTTGATTTGTTGAGAGGTAGGTATTGCAGTATTGATTAGTTCTTACTTTTAAGAATTTCGAAAAGTTGTACTCATTCAATTATACCGGCTCGTTTTTGAGGGAATGCTACCTTTTTTTGAGAGAGAGAAAGGAGGCGCTTTAGGGTATAAATTCAAAGATTGGAGGGAGGGGTAAGGATGCGGCGGCAAAGAGTTCCCACAATTGAACGCATTGGTTTTTTTGGGCCGAGTGGGAAGTGTAGTGGAGTGGAGTGGAGTGGAGTGAAAGTGGGAGGGGATTGGGAAGTGGGATAGGATGAGAGGTAAGTGGTGGGGTGGTAGTGAGCGAGGGCTTTATGGGTATGGCAGCAGCAAAGTGGTGAGTGACAGCACCTGTTTTCACTGTCGATTCTTCTTTTTCTTTTTCGTTTTCTTTTTCTTTTTCTACTAACCCAGGGGATACTTGCCCAATATTTTTTCCTCGGTGGTTTGAAATACCTGCTGCCTTCTCTCTCTATCGTGAATTCACGGGTGGATTGTAAGGACCAACTCACTATGTGACGGCGGACGTGTTTGCCAATTGAGCATTGGTGTGGTCTAGGATCGTTGGCTTTTCTTTATGTGTTGTTGCTGGGCTTTTTATAGGTGATGGTGTGGAGAAGGAGGATTAGGCTTGGATGTTGGGAGATTGAGCTGTTGAGTTGACATTTGTTAGAAAAGGAGAGTGTTTTCTAATAGTTGCTTGAACTCCAGGAACAAGATTTCTTTTGCGGAGCGACTTGCCTTTCTGTCTTTGACCCTCTCTCTCCTAACATCAGAACTCAGAGAATCCTCGCTGTTATGGAGTACTCCTTTCCTCGTGTGTATAAAAATCCTTCCCGTAAGTCTGCAGCTTGAAACTTACTATCTAACAAACACTTACATACGAGGAGGCAGAAATAAGCTGTCTGTAACCTCGTAGTGGCGGTTGCTTGCCTGGATTGTTCCTTGAGTCTTGATTAGGTGGGTTGAGGAGTTAAAGGTGATGAGAGTTGTTGAAGTGGATAATTTTTCTTGGGTTTGGGAAGGGCATTTAATATTTAGGTTGAGGGAGTGATGTTTGGGGATTGACAGCAACTTGTTGCTGTCAATTCTTTTCTCTTTTCATTTTCACTGTCACTTTCACTTCCTAACCCCTCTTTACCCTCACCAAAAGCAGTTTACCACCCACATACAGCTTACCCCACTCTCTATACCGAACTCCCGAGAATATCTATCCAGCAACAGAACATCAGAAACAAATCTCTCAAATCTGAGTGCAAGTAATTTTGTAATTTTGTCGCTATGTCAGGACTCAACGACGATAAGTTCATCGACAAGTTCGTAATATATATATCTGACTTGTCCGCGGTGGTTGAAAATCGAAAATTGAAAAGTTTTGCGGTTGTTGAATATCAACTTTTTTGTCAGAATTCTTTTATAAGCTTCTTTGAAATTTGACCACTATTTGAAATGGATGAACATGGGGAGGGAGAACTTACAGAAGTGGAGAAAATTCACAAATTCGGCAATAGCTAGAAGAAGGAGTTTGTGAAGCTGGATAATAATGATCAATTCGATTAAAGAGAGAAGTGAAAGCAGAGAGGTGCCTTGACAGAGTTTACACTACCTTCTTAGAAGGTATAACAGTCAGCTGCAAAGGTTTGAAAACTCGGCAACACAGAGAAAGGTCCAATTTTGAAAAGACATTAAGCTAGCCTTCTGCGTGCGTTGGCTTACTTGCAGTTTGCGTGATGGTAGGAATTTTGTGGGTTGGATGTGGTTGTGGTTTTGAATTCAGGACATTTGTACCTGGAAGTCGCTTTCAAGAAGAAAGTGGGGAAATGAGGATGCAGAAATGAAGGAGCGAGAAGAGGAGTGTGGGAATTGACAGCAGTGCGAGAGTGAATGGTTGCTGTCAAGGACGGGATTATTACCATTTTCAACATCACTCTCACTCTCCCTCGCTATTCTGTTCAGTCATTAAAAACCAAATAAATTCAATTCAATCATAAGTTGAGGAAGACAAATAAGGAGGCGCTACAAGAGTCGTAAGTTCATTTCTCTTTCTACTTGTAAAGGAGACTTTCTGACTTTGATTTCGGTTTGATGGTTAAGTTGAGGATGGTGGGGAGGCATTTATGTTTGATGGGAGGCTGGGTTTGGTTAGGTTTGGTTATGTTTGGTTGTGGAATTAGTGGAGGGGATGTGGGATTGATTTCAATTGCGAATGAATAAAGAATTTACATTATTTTCTTTCTAAGACATTTTTCCTCAATAAAGTATTGCATTTCACGCTAAACACAATATTCCCCACCCTCCCTTTCTTGACTCTCAAAATTTTCCTACCTTTCCGGTTAGTCTATATATAACCTGCCATTTTCGGGAATAATCAAAAGGCAAACAATCTTAACATAAGCGAAATGGAAGGGCCATGCTGTTTGCACAGTTTTATCTCAAGATAGCTCTGGTAGAATATTGAATTGTCAAAGATAGTAATTTTCTAATACGTTTGTTTCTCTTGAAAGTTGAAGTAAGGTATAGAAAGGCCCGGGGGTGAAAGTTAAAAAGGGTATGATAGCGAGGTGTAGTGCTGTCAAACTTCTTACTATCATTTGCTTTTGGTGGATCTCAATAGAAGGTAGCGTATCAGGGTCGAAGAATTCGCCGGTGGAGAGGACAAAAACTAGGATCCCTGAAGGCAAGTTCAATAAATATTAGCAAGCATGCCGATTTCCGTGACGCTCTTTCAACTCGACTGGAACCAAGTGTGAGTAATTGACTTCTTTCAGGCCTCGAAGTTCTGTCTCCCTTTCAGAGGAGTTGCACGGGGTCAGAAGGGGAAGGGGTGGCCCGAAATTCAGAAGTCATTTCGCATCTTCCAAGTGATTGAGGTTTTTGTTGATTGAGATTGAAACTTCCTCTCATTTCGATCTTGTCTTTTGCAGAGGAGGAAGTTAAATAAATCGAGGAAAGAAGGTCAGGTTGATCCTTGTCAATTGGACTCGCTTAACACTTGCTAGTCATGAGCTCCCGCTATTTAGTTACGAGCTCCCGCTCGCCTGGCGTCTTTAGTTACGAGTATCCGCGATTTAGTCACGAGCTCCCGCTTTTAGCCATGAGCTCCCGCAGTTTAGTTACGAGCATCCGCGTTTAACCCTTGCTAGTCATGAGCAGCCGCGATTTAGTTATGAGCTCCCGTCTTTAGTAACGAGCTCCCGCTTTTAGTTATGACTATCCGCGTTTTAGTTACGAGCTCCCATCTTTAGTCACGAGCATCCGCTTTTGGTCATGAGCAGCCGATATTTAGTCATGAACAAGCGCGTATACCCCTGCTATGCTGCGAAAAGTTGGCGGCGAAACTTCAAAGTCAAGGGAGCGATATTTGAGCTGAAGGAAGAGAGCACATCTGGGGACAACAATGCTTTCCGCAGCACATGCACGAGAAGAGTAAGGGTGAGATAGTCGAAGTTGTGGAAGATGAATGGGTCTTGGTGCACGTGCAATGGGCTCGATGATATTTTGAGAACGAAGGCTGAGATGACTTTCAATTCTGAGTATTTTTCGGGAAGACAGCATGGAATAAAGTGCGTGCAAAAGGAATTATTAGAAATTCTCGTTTGGGTTTTGCTAGAATGAAAATATTTAAGTTCCGGGCATAACTCCGCTTGAGACTCAGACCCGACAAATCTCCTTCATCGAGAAGCAAGCTTGACGAGATATAAAAAAACACCCGCTGAAAAGGTAAACACTACTGCCGAAAAAAAACTAAAAAATAATGGATTGACAAGGAATTGAACCCCGGACCTCGCATCTCAAGTATCGACAGGAACACTTCTATTGTACGGGAACCCCCGAATAAACAACCTAGTAAACTAGGTATCAGTAGAGAATATTAGAATCGTAAAGAGTGAACCTCTCAAGAACCACTCGAAGCTTGCGCTCTACCACTGAGCTACCAACCCGTTTTTGTTGACGAAAAATACTTAAATTGAAATAAAAATACTGTTTGTTGTGCTCGCAACGCGTGTAGCAACGGGGTAAAATTCGGCGGTGGGGACCCCGCCGGGTCGGTCCGCATTCTCAAACCCGACAACATGAACCCCTCCTTTCTACACATCTCGCATCAGCAACATCCAACTTCATGATCGCATCAAATCAGTTACGCAACCTCTTCAAATACCAAAGACAGTTGTCCCGACATTTCTATATACGAACAATGACCTCTTCTACGTCGCTCAAGGGGATAACAACCCTGCTCCAACCTTTCATCCCGAAAAGCTATCCGGATGTCAAGATCCCTAGACTCATCTACGGGACAGCATGGAAGAAAGAGCGTAGTACCGAATTGGTCTATCAAGCCATCAAAGCCGGCTTCCGAGCAATTGACACGGCTGCTCAGCCGAGGCACTACCGGGAAGACCTGGTAGCAGCGGGAATCCGACGCGCGATTGAAGAAGGAATTGTGACTCGAGAAGAACTTTACGTGCGCTCCCCTACCCCTCCTCTAAATTTCGAAGCTAATACATGTTACACCAAAAGATTCAAACAAAATACACACCTCCCTCGGGCCAAGACCCTCAAAACATGCCATATTCTGCCTCCTCTTCTCTAGAAACCCAACTCCAAACCAGTATCGCCTTGTCCCTCAAGAACTTCACCTTCCCTTCCACACCGAAGGAACCCTATATCGACGCTCTACTTCTTCATTCTCCACTCCCCACGCTCCCGAAAACTCTCCAAGCCTTCAACATTCTCGCCTCCTACGTCCCGCATAAAATCCGCAGTATAGGAATCTCCAATACCACACTTCCCATCCTTCAATCCCTGGTCACCGAAGCGCAAATCCCTCCTTCTGTTGTGCAGAATCGTTTTCACGCTGAGACGGCGTTTGAGATTACATTGAGAGAATATTGTCGGGAGAACGGGGTGCTTTTCCAGAGTTTTTGGACGTTGACGGGAAATCCGAGGTTGGTGAAAAGTGCTGTTGTGGAAAAGGTTGCGAGGAAGCTGGAGGAGAATGGTGTGGAGAAGGGGGAGGGGAGGACAATTGC
>JAAMPI010000475.1:0-36176 GCA_013054445.1 Cudoniella acicularis
TAAACTCGGGCTAGAGTATATCTTTATAGAAGATAGGTCGAAGGTCTATACGGGGAAGGCCTACTTGCCCCGCCTATAACACGGTATTCGTAGCTTTTCTTAGCTACCTTCTTTACCTTATCTAAACCCGATTAAGAAGATCTAGCGATAGATAAAAGAAGAGCTAAAGAAATTACCGTATATACTAAAAAACGGAGAGGAGATATATAAGGAGCTTTAAAAGCTCTAGGATTAGGTAGATCTACGTGAATTTCGGCACTATACCGAGTAATTAACGTATAAAATCGAGGATATAATTAAAGTACGCGGATTAACTACTATGAATTAATTCGAATTCTTAACTTCCGATTAAAATAATATAAATTATAATTATAGTGAGTTTTAGAAGTAAGGGGGTTATTTTCATGGTTCTCGCTTAAGTGGGCCGCTAGTGGTGGTCCCTACTCTTACATGGATACATGTACTCAAGTAATGCATGTCACTCAAGGAACGTGTCAGTTTAGAAGAGCACCTAGCATAGGAGAACTTGTCAGAATGTTCTCCGAAGACTAGGGCAAGCAAGATGACAACGGTCCTGGCCCTGGCTTACTTTCCCACAAGGCTCTGGGTCTGTCTCTGCCGGATATGATCTTCCGGATTCATGGTACTGATTGCGCCTTCTACATTGTTGTACAGGCTTGGTGAGTGGAAGGAAGATTGTGTAAGACCTCGTAATACAAACTACAAAACGCCCCTAGCTTGCGTTTTCTACTCATCGTCATCCCCTATCCCAGCTCAATACTCGGATCCCACGAATCATTCTTTCCATATGAGAAAAATGATTGGTCAAAATTTATAAATAAGGCAATCAGGGTAGTATTTTTATCAGGGGAATACCCTGCGAACAGGATTAACTAACATATTTCTGGATGAAGAAGGTAATGCGTTGCAATTCTCCAAACACGTTTAGAAGCGATTGATACGTAGAGAAGAGTTTTCATGGAGGTAGAAGAATTCGGAAGCTGCTATTTTGTGCATGCTTTTAAAGAGAGCGTTTTCCCCACGCGAAACTCTCTATTCCGAGACTTAATTCTGATCTAATATCTGTCCTCAAAATGTCATTTTTTGGGGATTCCATGACCCTGATTTCTGGACCACAGGCCCCAAAGAGTCTAAAACTTGCAGTAAAGTCCATGTTTCCACTGACTCACAGCCAGCAAGGTATTTGGATGGAGTATTGTATGAGCCCTCAAAGTACGCAATACAACTTGACCCTCGAATGGTCACTTCCTGGAGATGATTCCAGTATATCACAATCAAAAATTGTCAAGGGTGAGTGAGATATCCTGATAAAACCTCATTATTGACTTTTATAGTAATCAAAACCTTGACACGGCGTTATTGTGCCCTTCGATCAACAATAGTTGTTGTGGGCACACCACACTTTCAAGAACACGATGCCGACATTGGCTGTCCCAACATACAACTCATCTCTAGTCCTACTGATAGAGTAGATACGTCTGTGGTGACGAATATTCTTCTCAAGCCCTTTGATCTCACTAGAGAATTTGCAGTAAGATGGTACATTGTGCAGCACACTTCACAATTGCAGGTATACCTTGTCGCACATCATGTAGTTCTTGATGGAACGAGCATGAGTACACTGTCACAGGAGTTTCTGGAGCTGTATGAGGGCTGTACTGGGGAAGCTCGTCGATCGATCGACCTAAGCTATGCCCATCTCATAGAGGTATGCTGCTAATATCTATATATAAAACTTGACTAACATTTTGCAGCAAGCCTGGCTTCGAAGCCAAGAATTCAAAGACTCTGAAACAATTTGTCTCTCCCAACTTTCTCGAACAAGTCCTAATCACTGGGCTGTGAGCAAGCCTGATGACTTGAACACATCGATGCAGGTATTTCGATCTATCAGTACATGGGCAAGATATACTAAAGAGGTAATTGTGAACTGCTCAACCTTCTAAAATATTCTAATTGCAAACAGGACGTGGGAGACTGGAGCGAAATTTATGGGACATCGTGGTTCCGCGTGGCTGTCAGTTTAATCGGTGTGATGCTACACTCGTACATGGAACCTCAACATGGTGAAGACCAAGCTGTTGCTGTTGCGTTTGCGGGACGACCAAAAGAATTCCAGAATACGCCGGGCCACTTTGCCAACGCTCTTCCCATCAAAGTCCCCATCTGGGAACATCTTTTTAGCAAAAATGAGGACCATCAGACGCTGCGTGCGCTGGTCCGCTCTGTCTCGCAGAACATCAGCAAAGTCAAACGGGCAGAGCGACTGTCACTGTTTGACTTGGCTCGCAGCGCACGAACTCATGGTATCGACTACCATGCGCCAAGAGTAGCTATCAGCTACTCACCGAAGCTGGCGGATGATCGGTGTCGACTGTTTCCTGTAGAAGGCTGCTGGGATCTGTTCTTTGTCTTCCTGGTAGGTATTGGGAGAGAAATTCCTTCCTATTCTGGATGTCTCACGATCTTCTGAAGAGATATTATGGTCTTAATTTTCCGAAACTCTTTTTATCAAGCAATTGCTGACTCTCCCATTACCTAGGAGGATGGCGCAGGCATCGAACTTGGAGTAAGTACCAAAGAGCCGAAACAGATGAATGCTAACAATCAGGTCATCTACGACCCTAGTATCTTTACCAATGCCACGATTACAGCGATGAGGTCTTCCTTCGAACGCCTCACGGTTATCAGCAAGTCAACAAAGGCACTGCCTCTTAACATGATACCAGGCATGCCAAAGTGTCCTTCTCTTCCCACAGATCCCACACTTGCCGCCCATGAGATGTTCCAACATCATGCATCCTCAAATCCAGATAAAGTTGCACTGTCTTGCGCGGAGTCGGGTCGCAGTATGACATACGGTGAACTGGATCTCAGTTCTACCGCCACAGCTCATAGTAAGTCCCTCAGAATACCGTGGTACTCAAAGAAAGAATTAACGATTCTACGTAGTTCTAATATCCAATGGTGTTATTCGAGAGTGTACCGTGATCTTGCATCTAGAACGCGGTTTTCAGGTCATACAATGGATCGTAGCGACTTTAAAAGCAGGAGGTGCTTTTGTCTATATTGATCCAAAACTCCCAGAATCTCGAAAACAATCAATTCTTAACCAAACCAAGCCAACAGTTGTGGTGATGGGCATTGCAGATGGCAAATGTCAATGGTTGGGTGACTTTCGGGGAACACGAGTAGTCCATACTGATGAATTAGAGCTTGAAATCTCAACCGAGCCACTGCCAAAAACAGAGGCTCAGGATCTTGCATATATTATCTACACCTCAGGCAGTACAGGTGAGTTTCATATACAACCCGCGAGAGACTTTTGGCTCACTTCCTCAGGCGAACCTAAAGGCGTAATGATCGAGCATGGCCAACTTGCTAGTTTTGTCCGCGCGAGCAACACCATCTACAAAGTCGGCCATGGTTCAAGAGTATTGCAATTTGCATCCTTTACCTTTGATGCATCTATCCTCGAGTGGTCAAATGCACTTACAAGCGGAGCAACTTTGTGCTTCGCTTCAACTCCCCAAGCCCTCATCGGAGACTATCTTGCCGATGTGATTGATTCGAACTCAATCACGTTCATGCAGATAACACCTACTGCGCTAGCAACAATTCCTAATAATCGAGATCTTGAGTATCTTCAACGCATCTCGCTGGGAGGTGAAGCAGTCCCAGAAGACATCATCAAGAAATGGCAGCGGCGAGTGGATATCGTTAATTCTTACGGCCCAACTGAAACAACGTATTGAAACCTATCTTTAAGAGAATCTGAACTAATAATTTTAGTGTTGTTGCCTCCTACAGGGAGTATTTGAAGGGTTCGAAAACGCCTAGTTCGTTTTCTGTGGGACTGCCCCCTCCTGGAACAGAAATATACACCTGTGATGCAAAATTTTCCCGAATACTTCCACCCGGAAAGGAAGGAGAGGTTTGCGTTGCCGGAACTCAAGTTAGTAGAGGGTATTTAAGTCCCATTCCCCCAAATCATGAACCTGACTAACTATTCAGGTATCGGGCTCAACCTGAAATTACAGCTACAAGGTTTGCCGTCCACCCTACTCTCCAAGAGCGTATGTATCGAACTGGAGATCTTGGACGAATTGACGGAAATGGTGAACTTGTAATTTTGGGTAGAATTGATCGCGAGGTCAAAGTGCGAGGTATGTTATCCCAGCTTTGAATGAGTGATGTTTACTAGCTAGGTTTCCGCATTTCTCCCGAGGAAATCGAGCGAGCCATTCTCCATGCCGGCTCAGGTGTTGTCACAGTCTCGGCACAGGTAGCTGGCGACGGAGCATCTATGATTGCATTTGTCGCCCCCAGCAGTGTTGATACCCAGGCACTCCTTTCTGCAGTCAAAACCAAGCTTCCCCATTATATGGTCCCGGCGGCAATTTACCCACTTGACTCACTGCCAGTCAGTATTAGCGGGAAGGTAGATCATAAGAAGCTAAGTGCAAAAGCCAAAGAATTGGTCAAGCAGTCTGTTTCAACTATTCAGCTCTCCAGGACTTCGAGCAACCCTACAAGTCATGGTTCCGTATCAACTGGGAACTCCATCAACATCAAGAATGAAATTACAACTTCGATGGTACAGATCTGGCAGAAAGTACTTGGATTGAGCGAGACTCCGAGCACAACTATCAATTTCTTTGATAATGGTGGACATAGGTAAGAATTTCTTCGATTAGTGATACATTTTGCTAACTTGTTAGTTTAATGGTGCCAATACTGAGTCGGAGCATCATGGACAGATATCCCACCATCTCACTGAGAACCATCGACTTGTTCCATCAATCGACCATCAGTCATCAAACTGATCTAGTGATGCAGAAATTAGCTGAAACTGGGGCTCTTCCTACCCAATCGGAGCCAAATTCTATTTTTCAGGCAGTTGAAATTTCTCCAGCGATCTCCCCTCAAACATCCAGTTCCGAGTTTGAAGGCGTCGCCATCATCGGCGTCGCTGGAAGATTTCCCGGTGCCGAAGATGCTGACGAGTTTTATAACAATCTTATGAAACAAAAGATTTCTATCAAACAAAATAGCAAAAGTCCTACACCAGATATCCCGGACGGCTGCCTCTGGGTTCCTCGCGCCGGAACCATCAGCAACATGGAAGACTTCGACCACCGCTTCTGGAACATCACCCGCGAAGAGGTTATGGATATGGATCCTCAGCAGCGCTTATTTCTTGAAGTAGCACTCCATGCACTAAACGATGCTTCCATTGATCCATTTTCTCACCAGAAGAAGAATATCGGTATATTTGTTGGAGCAGCACAAAACAGCTATCATACATTCACGGATCCGGTTCACGGTGATGCGTTTCAGCGTGCTAATCGTGGCTTCGTTGCGCCATGTATTTCAGCACGAACTGCTTACCATCTTAATTTTCGTGGTCCCAATATCACTCTCAACACTAACTGTGCCAGTGGAACAGTAGCATTGTCGCTTGCAGTTGATGCTCTCAGAAACAAGCGCTGTGATGTTGCTATTGTTGGAGGTATCTCAGTTCAGATGTTCCAGTAAGATGTCCTTACGTAACCTTATATCTTCTAAAACTAATTGTATCAGTGGGGGGTACTTCACACAGGAAGGCCAAATATTTTCAGCCAAAGGGCAATGCAGACCTTTCGATATTGATTCCGATGGCACAGTTCCCTCAGACGCAGTTGTTGCTATTGTACTCGAGCGACTACCAGATGCCATAGAAAACAAATCGGCGGCATATGTAGTTATTGCTGGAACTGGTATTGGTTCTGATGGTGGGAATCAGAAGGCTGGTTACCAGGTGCCTTCACCTCGTGGCCAGAGCGAGGTTATCAAGTCTGCATGGGAGATGGCTGGCTTATCACCCCAGCAGCTGGATTATGTTGAGTAAGTACATATTGCACTGTTTTCATGTTCTTCTTTTAACAGCAGTAGGCTTCATGGAAGTGGAACTCCAATTGGTGATGCCCTTGAGCTCGAAGGCTTGAAGTTGGCTTTGAAGGAGCTTGGTCTTGAAGGCAGCCGCTGTATCGTGGGATCAAACAAGGGTAATCTTGGAAATACACAGGTATGTTTACTAGTTTTAAGTAAGCTTAGCTAACCCCACGTAGCAAGCATCTGGTCTTGTATCGTTGATAAAGCTATGCAAGTCGATCCAAAACGCCACAATTCCTCCAACAGGAGGCCTTTCTTCGTTGAACCCCATCATCGATCCTGACATACCATTCGACTTTGCCCTGAAACCCACCAAATTGAGTCATAACGCTGTTCTTGCTGTATCTTCTGCCGGATGGGGTGGTGTCAACTCCCACGTAGTTCTCAAGTCACCGCCACAGAGTATCGCTCGGTCAACTGACCATCAACCTACCAAACAAGTCTTTAATAGAGAGACACTGCAAGCACCTCGACGTAACAAGAGTTCCACATTCGAGTCAACTTCTCACATAGTCAAATCTATTACTCTTGTCGCTTCCACGATCCTTGGCGTCCAAGTCCATGGAGACACAGATCTCCGGCTTGCTGGTCTAGACAGCCAGCAATTCCTCCGTTTGGCCCAAACCGTTCGACAAGCTCTCGGAGCTAGTATGGCGTAAGTTTATCCCCAAAATAAATATTGATTGTGCTAATAAATCCAGCATATCGAGCTTTCTAGCAGTACCATGCACGCCCACAATCCTAGCCAAGAACTGTGTCTTCAAGACCACACCAACAATCGCCACAACGTTAAAAGCAAACTCTAAAGGGCCAACATTCGTTCTCTTACCACCTGCTGGCGGTAGCTGCGCTTCATTATCCGACTTGTCCTCCGCACTTCCGGAAATATCAACCGTTATTGCTATCGAGTATCCCAACCATCTCCAACCCTGTGGTGCGCCGTTTTCCATCCAAGAGCTCGCTAAGCGCATTTTTAGTGCTCTAGATGATATTCTGCTTTCCGGCAAGCTGGTCATCCTCGGAGCTTCCTTTGGAGGTATCGTCGGCATGGAAATCAGTCGACTTTTCCTGGCCAAGGGCAGATATCAAGCTCAGGATGTGACGCTTGTCCTCTTCGACAGTCCTTTGCCCTCTCAAGATGACTCACTACAAAGCTCAACTACCAGCAGTCTCTTAGAAAGCGACAGCGAAGCAAATATAAATGACGATGCGCCCTCCGACCCTAGCGCCACGTCCAGCGCCCACGGCCCCGAGTCGCAATGGGAGGCAGTAGGGGCATCCAACAGCTTGAAAACTAAAACAATTAAAGACATCCTCGGTGCAGTGCAGGAGGAAAATGCGCGCGCGTTTCATCTATTTAAGATGCTAGAGCAGCCATTGCTAGTTAAGAATCTGTATCTGCAATCATCGGCGCGCGAGGCGGGTGAGGATGAGAAGGAAAGTTGGAAGAAAATGATGCCGTTGATGAGATGGGAAGTTGTGGAGGGAGGGCATTTTGATGATTGGAAAGGTAGGAATGCGGAGGAAGTTGTGAGGATTTTGGGAGAGTAGAAGATTGGCGTAGCAGAGGGGCCATTCTCAGGGGCTCGCTTAGCAGCACAAACCATGTCCCTTAAAAAAATAGGGAGAGAAAAATTCCGAAAAGTAAGACTATTACAAGAAAAAAGATCAAAAGATTACATGTTCATTTCATAAGTCAAACAGAATTCTGTATAGACAGTCTTTCGGTTCTAAAATCGCAAGAGTATACTTGCTATCGTGTGTCAGTATTTCGGGAAGGAATGGATTCGGAGAACAACTAAATATGGAAATCACTTGAACGTTATATCGAGATCTGATTTAATAGTGTAGGCATAGGATACATTGAATTTTGCACTTGGGTGGCTATCAAAACTAACTAGTGAGGTATCACGCACGCACACCACGATTCTTCATCATCAATCGTTAATCCTCTTCCACTATTTCTGTCATCTCTTTTTTGTTGTTGCTTCCCATAAAACCAAAGCCGAGCAAAATTGTTGAGCAAGAGGTCGAAAAAACTATACATAATTCATCAATGCAGTCGTGCCACCCTCCCCTCCGCTAAAACGCCGCTTCAGATCGCATGTCATAAAGCATGTTGCAATTGCAAGTAGCAAAGGCAGGAATGATCTAGTCGTCATCAAATCTGAGGACAGGATACAAGCTCTCTGTCGACTTCTCGACTGGTGAAGGCGAGGATTTCGACTCTGATGTTCCAGACATGTCGGTGTCCTTGTCCTCGATGTATTCTCCTCGCTCAAGACGATCATTGACAAGCTTTCGGAGTGCCTTGATGACTCGGATGTTCTCGATCCATAACTCCTCTACATGATCTCTTGCGTTGTCGCCGTCTTCTGACTGGAGGCTTGGAGAAATAGCACCAGAGAGAGCTGGATCGATGTTGCTTGCTAGTGTGGATTTGACGATGCTCTCTAGGAGTGGAGTTGTCTCTTTAGGTGATGGAGTGCGCAACTCATCTGACGAAACATCTATTATACCACGAGCCGGCGCGCTACGTTAAAGCATACCTCCTGAGTAGCGACGGCGAAGGTCACTATCAAAGTTCGTTCCTAGAGTTGAGGTGGGGGCTGCTATAGAGTGAGTGGAGTGAGGAGAGTATCCTATTGTTACGATTGGGAGGCTAGGGTAGGCGGTCGAGGCCGTAGAGCTATAGCGATAGACCGGTGATATACTGTGAGAAGAAACTAGCGAAAGGCTAGAAGTGTAAGAAACGGAGCTTGATGGGGGAGTCAAGGCCGGTGTGCTAGAAACGTTCGATTATGATAAGTGAGTTGCTATTATTAGCTAAATATGAGCAGAGGAAACGTACTGGTTTATGTGGCTGAGACTATAAATAGTGGTCTGTAGTAGGGAGTAGCTCTAGGAGAAGTTGATTGCTTAGTGGTATAGTGAGCACCCGGCTATTGAACACCGGCAGTAGCTATAGTATTCGAACTCTCGTAGACTATTGACTATATCTACTCTCAGAACTAGTCAATGTTCATAAGATCATTCTTTGTTCTAAAGTTTAGTATTAGTGGCAGAGTATATTAGTGTTGCAGTATTAGACTACTATGACCTCTGTAGCTATTAACAGAAACTATAGCAGGGCTAGCAGGTATAGATTGAGAAATTCCTCTACCGTGAATCGGAATTCCTTATAAAGCTATCAATCCCTATCTAACCTGATCGTAGGAAGTAGGGTTAATCTAACGGCGTTTAGCGTTACAGAAGAAGTCATTTAAAGTATCCAGTGTATAAAATGAATAGAATAGAATAGAATAACCGCTGTTATTCTATTCTATTCAGAAAATATTAACCGTTATTTATATTTTATTTAAGATAATCGAATAGAATAGAATAATACTCGAATAATATAGTTACGTGATCCGATTTTCTAGGAGGGGTTACAAAGTCTAAATAAGGTTTAAAGTTAGCGGGCACTAAGCCTAGAACAGTAGTGCTAAGTAAACGAAGCTTGATAATTGGCTTAGAAAGCGTTCTGGAAGGTTCGGGTAGTAGAATGTGCTGGACGGTATCGCAATAGTGGCAATAAAGTGGCAAAATAACTAATGAACCGGGGGGGATTGTATATGCAACAGAGAGGATTTAGGAAACGGAGCGAGGGGGTCGACTTGACTCATTTGGGGAGTTCGAAAGGGGCATTACGGTCAAAGCAGCCGAGAAATGTCTATGCGCATCGTAAGCCCACCTGAGGGTATTATCTGGCTGGATCTACCGACTACGAGCGAGAATAAGTGATAACTTTACAGCGTTAAGTTAAGGCAAAATGTTTTCTCTTCCATGAAAATAGCAAGGCATTCTCACAGAGCATGAGACTTTATCGTTCGATGATTGATTCGCAATATCATGGGATCTGCATAACAATAGCTAAGAGCTGGGAGATCTGTCATGACTTTAAACCTGGGTCGCGTGATTATATGCTTGACGTGTTAGGAGCTTGAACAAATATTGAAGAAAGGAAGTGGTACTCGCCTGCCGTGCTCTGTCAACTTAGCAGCGGACTCAATTATCCAGCGTTGCCTTTGATGTTCACTGCCATGAATGTGATGTTTCAATAGGCGAAAATCTCGCCACGTCAGCAACGAGTGCTGCGCCACAAGGCAAAACGTCAAGTTAGCCTCGTACATTTTCTTGTCAGGCTCTTTTAAGCTATCTTAAGTTGTTGTCCACTGAGTCTTCGCCCAGTATAAAGCAAGCAATGAGGTTTCTCCCTGGCCCAAATCATCTTCCTGTTACTGGACATTCGGGGTACGATTATTTAGGCATGAGGCAACAAGGCATCAGTTAAAACACACTCAAATTCACTAACGCCGTTTTATCGTGCTAGGAAAATTACTTAGAAATCGCTTTTCTTAAATTAAGAGAAATTCTTTATAGTAATTTTAAAGCTATTATATTAAACAATTAATTATAATCGTGTAATTAAAGGTAAGGAGGGGTAGTAGTTCGCTTATTAAAAGGGCAAGAATGCCTTAAGATACCTCGGACACCCTCGCTTAACTACCTCGATATCGTAATTCCTGCCACCAGCGCTACACAACATGTATTCGGCACTGCCAAAATCGAGATCAGGTAAGTCAAATACTATTCGGCTGTTGAAACTCCGTCCTGGCCTGGTGAATGCTGTCATTAAATGCGAACTTGAAGTCGTTGACCTTGAGGCTCGTCCTCGATTCGAGGCTTTGTCATACGTCTGGGGCAATCCGAATCCACCTGATATTATAATATGCAATGGCCAGCAGCACTTTATGACGCCAAACTTAGCACTTGCACTAAGACGTCTTCGATCGCCGTATATGAACAGAACTGCCTGGATCGATGCCATCTGTATGAACCAAGAAGACCTCGAGGAAAGATCACAACAAGTTCAGTTGATGAGAGTGATCTACAGCCAGGCTTGGAGAGTGATTATCTGGCTTGGTGAGGACAATGGGCTCGCTGCAATGGCAATTCAAACAATAAAATGGTTTGTAGGAGAATGCTGTACCAGAATCGGGACGTCACTCGACGCGCTCGACTTGGATTCGAACTCCCCTATGGACCTCCAGCTGAGGATTTTTCAAACGGCAACTACAAAGATACAGCGCCCGGATCCAATCCAAACTCCCAATGAGTGGCAGGCCATGGAGTGGTTTTTTGACCAACCTTGGTTTTCAAGGGTCTGGATTATCCAGGAAGTGGCATTTGCACCAGCAGTGATCTATGTTGGCTCATTCGAAATTGGCTGGAAGGAGGTTGCTGTTGCGGCCACCCGGATCAATTGGAATGTGACCCACCCCCCTCAAAGAGGGCTTGTAAACATCTATTCAAGGGCGAGGAAATTTTTGACCAGAGGGAAAAGACTGGATCCTATCTGGAAGAGTTCGTTGCCAGAGATTTGATGAAGTACTCGAACGCGACCGATCCGAGAGACAAAATTTATGTTTTCTTAGGTCTGGTGCACCATTCGGACCGTAAGAGTACCCTGCTCCACCCAGATTACTCAAAGCCAGTCGTACATGTATATGGCGACGTTGTCCGATAAATGCTCCGGGAAAACGAAGACGACGGTGAGACCAATTTGACCGAAGCCTTTGCTGCCATCGAAAGATTTGATGTCGAAACTGGGAATTTCCCATCCTGGATCTCTCGATGGGGTAACCCATCGATGTTGAAAAATTCTAGTTACCGACTTGACACCGGATTCCCGGACCTGGGGTGGAGCGCGAGCCGCGACAAGCTTCCCGAAGTACGAAATGTCCTAGATCTGGAAGTTCTTGTCCTGAAGGGCTTGAAAGTAGCAAGCATAAGTCGAGTATTCCAATTACACAGAAAGTCAGGCGACAGTGAGTGGCTGAGGCGTATCTGGAGGGAAGTATCAATTCTAATCAATGCTGGTCCGTGGGCGGAGACAAAGGAATTCGTTTTTCTCAAGGCAATTGGAGGAGCCTATTACCGAGAGTTTATTGAGAATGTGGAAGCGGCATCTGTGGATAGTTGCAAGTTCCTCCTGGAGATGACGCTTGTTGGTTGTGGGATTGAGTATGATGAGGACGGCAACCCTGGGCATGAGTTCAATCTTGGGGAAGGCTTGGATGCATACATGGAGCCAGAGTTGGTAGAAACAACCATGGAAACCAATCTCGACGCCTGTACCATACTTGCCTCTTTTATTCACCGGTATCCCTTCTCTTTGTTCATAACAGAGGATAAAAACCTGGGGATCGGTGCCAGAAACGCAAAAGCTGGGGATCATGTTTGCGTTTTCTATGGTGGGAAGCTCCCTTTCCTTCTTCGGCCAGCTGGGGCTCAATGGATATTCATGGAGGCGTGCTACATGAATGATGTGATGCATGGAGAGGCGATCGAGGAACTGGAGACAGGCAAATTAACCCCAGAGTGGTTCGAGATTCGGTGAAGAGCACGCATCAAACGCCCAGTCTTGATTTCACATTAGAGTGCCGTTATTGAGCAAACGGATGTGGCTCGACTGCGCCCCTTTTCACCAGGGCCCTTTAACCAATTTGGCACCACTTCCACCAACGGCCTTCCGCATCTTATCTCCCGTCGGAATGTAAACCGAGATCTAGGCTCTCAAACGCCAAATCATGACTCACTTCTAATTCCCACTCTTGTTCAGATATCCAACTCGCTATCTCGTGCCATGCAAATAGACACTTGGTATTCCATGGCGAAGCGGGGTCGATACGCGGGTAGCTGGCACCACTCTCTTCTTCTCGGATACAACTATTACAATTTCATATACATTAAATGATCCACACCCTACGATTTAAGATATCGAGCTACCCAACACCCACTAACTGTTTTCTGCATCAATCCAATCTCCAGAATCAACTTAACCCCACGTAACCACCTCAACCTTTCACCTTTTCGCCGCCTCTAGCTCCTTCCCACTCCTCATCGTAACCTGCCACACCAATCTCTTCTCTCTTCCCAGCTGCCCCGTAATCGAATGCCAAGCCCCATAATTATGAAAACAACTAAACCTCCCTCTTCCCAATGATGAGCGTACACGTGCTGCGGCTTCACCACCTTCCTTTGTAGTTCATAACAAATCCTCCTCGTTTCAGCTAAATCATCGATTTTCGTCACTTGGCCGGTTTTTGGATCCGTGGTACGTAGAGAATGCACGCAGCAGCCTAGGATCTGGAGATGGGGTTGTTCAGGTCTCCCGAGATTTTTCCACGCCATCTGATATCTTGTCAGTATTTTCTTTGTGTGTGTGGGGATAGAATTGACCGGAGAAGCTTGAACTTTATCCCAAGTCCAGGGCGGGAGATCTTCTGTCTTCATCTCACCGCCAACTTTCGCAATCCCCTATCCATCAGATGTCGCTTTTGCTTACCGAATCCATTCGTATGCTCTGGGAGCATATTGGGCCGTTGTTTTGAGCGCAGATTCGTGCTCCTCTGGAGTGAGGAGATGGAATGCTTTGGCTCCGGAAATGACTATTTTGTTATTGGGGTTGGATGAGGAAGTAACAAGTCAACTTACAAGCCGTCGATCCAGCTTGGAGCTTCATCTCTTGCCCATCTTGGAACTTAATTTTCTAATCAGGAAGCTTGGGAACAAAAACTGCATGAATCAATGTCACTTTTCCAGGCAAGTTCTCATACAAAGGCCCATCTTGGTTCCAGCGATAAAACCTCGTCTGTCCATCCGCCAACTCTTCCTCCGCCAACGGCTCCGCGTGGAATTCCGCCGAATCCTGTTCAACCCATCATCTTCTAGTCTCACCATCCTCGACAGTGCAGGACTCACAACATGTCTGAAATCCATATACTCAATCCCTTCATAGTCATGAAACTCCCCATTTCCAATAACCTGCACATTCGGCGCTGCCGGCAATCTCGCCCCGTTATTCCTCGAAAGAATACTTCTCGGATCTCGCACTTGGTCTTTGCCAGAGGAATGGACATTGATCATATCTTCATCCCATATCGAAGCTAGTTTTTCTAGAGCTGGAGGGTTGATGCCTTGTTTTCTAAAGACGAGAATGGAGTTGTCGTATAGTGCTTGGCGAAGGACGGAGATGTCAGAGGCAGTGAAGGTTGATGGATCGATGGGGTCGGTTCTATTGTTTAGGAGGACTTCTGCGTCGACGAGGGTTTCTTTGCGGAGGGCTGGGGATAGGGTTTGGATTGTGAAGAGCGGGGAGGTAGGCAGGGTTACTCATGGCATTTTCGATGAGCCCTTTTGGTTGTGAGATTAGTTGAACTTTTAAGATTTGAATTGAATGTAGTTTTGTGTAAGGTACAGGAAAGCACATGTGAAGATATAAAATGAGATAAGATACTGGACTCTGATACCCCACTTTTGTCTGCCGTCGGCGGGATCCGCTTAACCAATGATATACAGTTGACTGCCTTGGGGACGGCAAACTATCGACAATGAAACATATTCTTGAGGTATGTTTCTCATGACTTGTTTTTCTGTCAAGAAACAAGAGTGTTTTCGTTGGAGTGGGATATTCATGACTACCCCGTTTGCTGGCAATCTAATGAACATTCCATCTTCACATTGACTCCTTAATCATATCCGAAGCCTTTTCCGCAATGGCATAGATCGTACTCGAGAGATGCCCACTGACCTGAAACGGCATCACACTCGCATCAACGACCCTAACATTCTCTGTCCCATAAACCATCAGCTTCTCATCAACCACTCCCCCCAACTCCCTCGGCATCATTGCAGCCGTACCTAGCGGATGAGAATTCGCCGTAACTAACAAAATGAGCTCCACCTTCCCCGTCACCAACTCATCAAGCAGGAAACTCACTAGAAGCCTTCACCCACTCCGCCCATTCGGGATCAGTAGCATTCTCCGGCAAAGCCTTATATCCAGGAGAAATCTCCGCTGTAATCAAACTCTTCATCGGTTCCGTAGCCCAAAACTTCCTTGTCCATCTCGCAATCGCGATTTGAATCTGCAGATCAAAATCTACGAGGAAGAAATTGGGATTTATCTCTGGATACACTTTTGGGTCTATGGAGCTAATATGAACATTACCCCTGGAAAAAGGCATTAGGAGCCAGAAAGCAGATAACAGAAGTCCACTTAGTCCCAGGCCGAGATTTAGAGTTGTTTCCATAATTGTTTCAGCGTTGGGAACGCCGGCTTGGAGGAGGTTGTATTGGATATTGAAGAGGTATTCTAGGGATGATGCGGTGATGGTGTTGTTTACTGCTGCAGAGACAGTTTCGGCGTATGATTGTGTGTCGATATTCGTGTCCCATTCTGCGAAAAAGTCGGACATTGCTCCGTATGCGACGTAGACGATTGAGCCATTGAAGGTTGAATTTGTGGAGTATATGAGGTTGGTATTTGGTTGATCTTGAAGGTTCTCGCCCACGGCTGGGAGGTCGACTTTGACGGCGATACCATGCTTCTCCAGGATGCTATGAATCTCAGCGGGGATCAAGAGTCGATTTATATGCCGTACCTTGGATTTCCGATCCCTGAAAGTTCAAGAATAGCAGGGGATCTGAGTGAACCAGCTGACAAGATCACCTCGCGGCTGCAATTCAAGCTGCTCACTGTTCCATCTGAAGAAGTTATCTCCACTCCAGCTGCAGCGGCTGCACCGCTGTTGTCCTTCAAGACTATTCTATTCGCAGTCGTGTTCAAGAAGATGTGCAAATTTGGCCTGGCTTCAACAGGATAATAATATGCTCTCGCAGCATCTTCCCTGACGTTGGCCGCCATATCCAGCGTACTCTGCCAAATCGTGAAACCTCGAACGCTACCACCATTGACATCTACATTATGCGGTAGATCAAGGGCTTGCCATGTGCTTTCGACAACCGTGTGGAACGAGCCATTCAGCAAGCCGTAGGGATATCCAACCTTCAAAGGTCCAGTTTCGCCATCGTCGCCTGGAACATATGTGACACCAGACGAAAGCTGAGCCGCTGTTGGGTAGCTGGAGTCCTCACTCTTTTTGTAGTACGGAAAGAGATCATCCCAGCTCCATCCAGCATTCCCAATCTCACCCCAAGAGTCAATCTGCGATTTTTCAGCGCGAACGTAGGTCATTCCTAAGATGTCAGCTACCTAAACAATATCGAACAATCTGCTCACCATTGATAGTACTTGTCCCACCTAATGCCTTGCCTGAGTGATATGCAATTGTCTGACCTGCCGCATGAGATTGGTTTGTAGATATGTATTGCCAATCAATTGGAGTACCCAATGCAACTGTGAAGTCATCGACGTTTGTCACATTAGGATTGTCGAAGACTTCTCCACCGGCTTCGATCACAGCAACGGTAATGTTCGAGAGCTCAGAAAGGCGGTTTGCTACTGTCAAACCAGCTGTACCCCCACCTACAATGATGAAGTCGTATTCATTAAGGCAAACTGGATGACCGCTAGCAGCTGCAGAGCTGAGGAGAACGAACCACCATGTTCTGGACAACATTATGTCTAAACCTTTGGAATACGATCATTTGAGCATTTGAGTAGAAAAAGAGAGTGAAGCAAGACGGATTGTAAGAGGATAACTTGATCCGCAAAAGCTGGGTAACATTTGCACTCAAGACGCCGAAAAAGCCGCCGACTACCCCGCACATCAACCTGCATCGTGCCTTGCAGGCTGATCAACCAATCACATGAACGGAACAATATTCCGCCATGGTACATCCAGTGTACAGTCGAAAACGATGCAGCTAACAGCAACCAGACAAGATATCTTAACAGAATGGCCGACCAAAATAACCAACAGTAAACTAACAAAACTACCAAGCAATGTAGACAACCCGTACAACGCACGCTTCCTCGAGAGAGGCACATCTACCAGAACTCCAGATATCATACAACCCCGGCACTACTCAGAGATCAGTATTTCCTCTCGATGTGGAGCTTTCCATATTTGTCCTCATATGGCCTTTCTCCCTGTGAACACCAAACGCCACCATCCAATCGATGTTTGGTATCCATTCCCTTCTTGCCTCTGTATTCCTTCTCCATGGTCTCCCTGTGCTTGGACTTTGGCTTCCCATCTCGGATGCGCATCTTCTCGAAGAAGACATAGGAACCATAGAAGACCGAGCTTGTGTTACCTGCAGTCGCACCTCGCTTCCCCAGGAAGTCGTTTAGAACCTTGGACTGGATCTTCTTCCCCTCAGGATACGCCTTCGCGATCTCACGCAAGAATCCAGCTTGAGTGACACCCGGCTCACGAAGATACGCGTTGATTTTCTTTCGGATCTCGTCGCAAGAGTCATAGACAGGCACAGTCTGGTCGTCTTCCCCCTCAAGATGGATGGCAGAGACATCATTCTTCTTCGCTTCCTCAGCCGGCTTCACCTTCTTTGGCACTTTCTTGCCTTGCAACTCCCGCTTCTTGAAGAACTTGAAAGCATTATAGTATACATCTGATCCGGCTCCTTTATCTGGCCCATTCTGTCCCATGAATCGAGAATATGCATTGCTTGAGCAGCCAATGGCCTTCTGGAACTCGGTAACTTTCATCTCGCCGGCGTTTGAGGAAGTTTCGAATTTGGGTACGGACTTGGTTGCAGGACTTGTCGACAGTGCAGAGGCGGTCATCGTCGCTGTCGATGTCTTCGATTTCTTCGGCCTTGCGTTTCGCAGGCTGTGGATGATTAGCTGGGGTTCAGGCTAAAGTTGGTCTGTCTTACTGCGGCCGGTTTCTCCAGGAGGGGCTTCTCTAAGAGGGAAGCAATGCTCACGCGGCTTAGGTCTATGTTGGTGCTGGCAGATGCCAATGGTTGTCGTACGGGGGGTTTCGACATCATGCTGTGGTTCGAGTGGAAGGTTTGGTGCTGTGGTGGGACAAGTGAAGTTTGTTGTGAATGATGGTTTGGAAACGCGTCGAGAAAATCAACAAACGCGTCTCGACTAGCGTCAGGTGATCGCCATCTAAACTCAACCTCCTTTCCCTCTCTCATGCGATGTTACTTTCTTGCTTCTCTACCTTTCCTTGACTTGAGCACAGTTCCATCTGGCATCAAACTCGGAGATAATTCAGGTCTACTTAACGAAGGTTGATGTTTCCTACTACAGCTGAGAGAGATCATCCACAAAAATGGGCATGAATTTGCAGGACAGCAGCCCCTCAATTGAATCGGTATCGAAATCACAACGGAGACGCCTCCAAGTGGAAGGTTTCTTTAGTTCAGCCTTAATTAGTCCTAATATATATCATTCTCAAATTTTATTTCAATTTCTAGGAAAATTGTGGGACAAGAACTGTTGGTTTTGTGCGCGCTGCCTTCGTGGAGCATCTCGACGTCTTCATAAACTCGAAGTTTCGATTCGTTGCCTCCATACAACCATTATATACACTGTACAAAAACCATATATCCCATACCAAATTACATTTACAGGTGTCCAGTCTTCCACGCTATCAGTGTCTCGTCATGGCCACGCGGCAGCAACCATATCAACACAAGATTCGAATATATGATCCGCGGCAGTCCCGAACCAGAACCATTGAAGAGCCTGCATCACATTAGCTTTCATCTCCTTCCCAACATATTTGCAACTTACGCAAGTACCAGCAACCGCGCAGTTGCTTCCCAAATTATTCGGGATGGTAGCATTGAAGTTCGTGTTGTTCGCAGGAAGCTGCGCCAAAGACTCATCCGCATAGCTATCGAAGCTAATCAACGGACTCTCAATCGCAGTATTCGTCTTCGTGTTTATAATGCTGATGTTCATCGGTCCCTCATGCGGAATAGGAATGCTCGCCAACATATTAATGACTTGTCCAGCCGTGAAGTTCTGCACATTGGCAGTGTTATCCGCGAATTGTAGGCCCTTGCACAAAAACACATTACAAGCCGGGCTATTGAAGTTCGCAGTCGTTACAGCAGCTTCAGGCATGGCTTCGACGTGGCTTGTATTATGTCACGACCCGGGGTCATGTGACGCGTCACATGACCAATTCAGCGGTTCAGCGGTTCAGCGTTATTAGCTTGAACCCTTGAACTCCTGAACTGCGACCACCACGACCTATATAGCCACATAGTTTGCCTATGTTTGAGTTCGTGCTCAACTCATATTCCAATATCATCACTTGATTAGGATAACTCTCTACCAGAACCTGCTTGACGCTTTCAAGGCTAAGTAAACCCCTTCCACGTGACATCGAGATCTCACGTGATAACAGAACGTTACATATTATCGGCTTGGACGAGAATCGCGACTGTGGTTCCGCAGGCTGCTTGCATGGCTGGACCGATGACTCGAGAGAGTGGAGAGGTGAATAAGCCATGAGACCAGGCTGTCAAGGCAAGTGTGCCGAGGAGGAGGAGATTTGAGATCATTATGGTGAATGAAGAGAGTGACAGAGTAAAAGGGTGACCAGCACAACGAATGGAAGGAGCAGAAAAGAGCAATATTGAAATGAACGAAGGAATGAGAGTACATGGGACTAGATGATCAGTCACTTATAGCGTCTGAAGTTTGCGTTTGCCAAGTCGGTTTCAGCCGGACTCAAGGATATTTGACTTGTATCATAGGAACTTAGTTGCCCCATGCACCTCCTCGCATCTTGAACTTTTTCCACCCGACGGTATCGAAGCCTAGTGTGATGCGATGGCGTCGGAGGTCCGTGTTATCTGCCGAAGCCACGTGATAGTCACGCGGTCCGGGCGGACTTCGGCTGCAGCGTAGCTGCCGCGTATTCTTTGCCTTATATAGCGTGCTAAGCGTATTCCCCCTACGGGTGAATACTATAGTCTTTTGGCCCAGCGGGCAGTGCGATCTAGAGCTTAGCGATCCATGTCACAGCCTTTGATCTAGGCTCTTTTCTTTAAACAAAGCGTCGGTTCTTACTACTAACGACTAGACTATTAAGCCCTTAGCCTTCTATAATACTAGCTTCGTCTATATTCTAACGATTCGCTGACTTAATGGCCTTGATTATAAGGACCTCTAATTTATTAAACTAAGCCTTGATTATATTAGTCGTAGCGCTATTAATACGTATAAAATTAATCTAAAGTTACTTTTTAGTCTATAGAATTAGATTCTGTTTAAAGAAGCTTTATATCTATCGTTTTCTAAGTATAGAAGTGTCTCCTTATATAGCTAAAATCCTCTATATAAAGTCCTTAATCTATATATAAGTAGGGTAAAGCTCTAGGCTCTCTTAGACTAATACCTAATCTGTTAAACGTTTCTCTTAAGTCAGGCTAAGCTTTTAAAGAAGTATAGCTGCTTCCTAGTACGATTCGTGGCTATTAAGACGATTATAAAGTATAGTCTTCGGAACTCTATAGTCTAAGCTTACTTTTTATATAGATACGCTATTTACGATTTCCTCGAGTACGTATATAATATCTTCTTTAGTATATTTGTTCTTTATAATCAAATTAAAAAATATATAAAATTTAAAAGAAGTTAAATATAATATGATTAAGAAATAATTATTTAAAGTAGGCGGTTAGGAAGTGGCGGTTGTCACGGAGTTGGTTCACGTGACCAGTTCTACACGTGACGGCGCTAGGCCTAAGCGAGGTTCGGGCAGAGGTTAAATACGTGGCAGCTTCTCCCTTCCCCTTCTTCCCTTCTTCGTCGATTATTCTAAGTAATAGAGCACTGTT
The DNA here is from genome assembly GCA_013054445.1 of Cudoniella acicularis. Taxonomy (NCBI): domain Eukaryota; kingdom Fungi; phylum Ascomycota; class Leotiomycetes; order Helotiales; family Helotiaceae; genus Cudoniella; species Cudoniella acicularis. Next base: position 20,575 of record JAAMPI010000475.1, read on the forward strand.
TACTTGACGTCTGCCTGAGTGCTCTGTGACACCTATGTCCGGGAAGCTTCTCTATAAAGACTAATTCCGACTTATAGTCCTAGCTAATAGTACCCTAAATCATGACCGAAACCCTCCCTAACCTATAAACGGACTTTATATAATCTGTATAGCGCTTTTCGTCTATTCTCTATATAACCTAGATCCTTCTACTCTTCCTAACCTTAAATATAGCTTCGTCTAACTAAATGACCTTCTGCTAGTCGCCTCCGGCCTTACTATTCTCCCTGTATGCTACATAGTCCGACGTCCCCTACTACCGGTGTTCTATCGTAAATCCTAACACGTAAAAGAGAGATATACCAAAACAGCACCACTAGTCGCGCTTACACGCAGACTAAGGGGCACGACCAAAGGACTCCTACCTAAGGGCGCGAGGACCATTTTACGAACCATCATCATTCTATCACTGCTATATATATCGGAGCTATAGTAGAAAGGAATACCCGAACCAGGGAAGCGAGGCTAGGCACACAAACACCTAGTCAACGACATTAACAGGACGCTAAACGCCGCGAAACGAGTGGCCCTCCCGTTCTATAAAACAATACCGAACCCGATACTCAGCTTCGAAACTAGGGTGCCGGGGGCGCAGACACTCTTATAGGAGGCAAGAGACAGGGATACTATCCGACTAGGAAAGCTACCTGAGCATCACCTACTAACGATACGGATCGAAAGAGATATATAGTACGAGCAAACCGGGGCATAATCATAACTACGAAACGACTTCGAATATATAGAGAGGAACCGGGAGCTAAACCCCGTACGGAGCTAGCTAAGGAAATCGAAGACAGGAGAGGACGAGAAGAACAGGTAGGGCTACGTAGAGGACTTGACAGAGCGACGTATAATACCGGAAAATTCGAGATAGATATATATAGACTAGGCCGGGACCGAATAATCGGGATATACCGGAGGATATAAGATAATCGATAGACGAGGGGAGCTTATTAGGAAAAATAATGTTAACGTTAGGCGCTATACTATAGGCGAGGACGCTATTATACGAGCAATAGACAAAGCTATTACTAAGAAGGGCGGAGGCTTCTACTATGTCTATACGGGACACGTATAGTAACGCGTAACTGCTGTTAGCCGAATCTATTTTAAAAAGCGCGTTTTTACGCGTTTCCTCCTACCCTCCTATATAATATTCTAAAAATGCTACCTTAACGTACTCTATTAGGTTTAAGCTCTAGTAATCGTTAAGACTATTAATATCTTAGTCTATATTAATATAGAGGAATTACTTATACCTCTTTCTTTAGCTATACGCCTACCTAGATCGCGTATAGCATAAAACTACCCTATACTACTATCTAATACACCCTTAAGCAGGACCTATTACGTAATAAAGGCACCTCCTTACCTAAAAAGCCTAGGAATAAGTTATATACTAAAGTAGAGGAACGTTTACTTATACGCTATGTTCGAAATAACCTAAAGGATACCTACGCACAGCTTATCCTAGCCTATAGGCTCTCCTGTAAGAGGCGTACCGTCACTTCTATCCTTAAGCGTTACTATATCACGAAATAGTATACTACGCGCCGGCTGTTCCTTATAGAGATAAATACGGCAAAAAGACTCGCCTAGTGCCTTGTACGAAGGGGGTGGACTACGGAGGAGTAGGGTCTTTATATCTAGAGTAATAAGTGTTCTTATAAGCGGGGGCGGGGTAAAGCAACTAAGTAGTGCTTTCGTACGCTAGTATAGAAGTGGTAGAAAGAGATAATTTAAACCTATACCTGTGAGAAGGATATAAAGGTGATAGTCCAGGCTGCTTTTTAGGACATAGGAAGGACATAACTTTATATTATAGACTAGGACTTTAAGTCGAAGAAGTATAGGTACTCTATTAACTCCTACCTTAAAGTCTTAATCGACTAGCTATTATTTTAGCACTAACGACTTAGCTCTAGCTATATATTTATATAGGATAACACACCTACCTATACTATCTAAAAAGTCCGGGAATAGTTTAAGAAACATAGTATAGATACTATAGATTAGCCTCTCTTCTCCCCTGATTTAAACCTAATCAACAACGCCTAGTAAGAGCTTAAAAGACACGTTTTTACGATGTTTCTTAAGGTTATAGCGTCTACTAGTAAATCAGAGTATAATAGGCAGCGTCTAGAGTCCTGTTTATAAGCTACCTAGGATATAATTCTAAAGGACTTCTTCGATATACTTATTAAAAGTATACCTAGGAGGGTTACGGCCTATATCGAGGTAGACAGGTAGTATATAAAATACTAAACCTAGGGATTGTTTAATCGGGTTATTTTTAGTATATAGATTAAAGAGGGATCAAATACGATTAATTTAGCCTATTTAACTTGTTCTAATAATAAGAATTACGTTAGTTATTATTAAGTAAAATTCGTAGTGCGATGCTTAGTTTTGGTAAGGAAAAAAATCGGCTAACAGTAGTTACGTAGTACTATAGACACGATTAGTAAATACTACGGAAGGACACTATCGACGTCTACTATAGCTATACTAAGAATATAGGACGCTATTAAGGGCGGCCGAATAATAGCTAAACACCTTATCGAGACGGACGAGTATGGCGATGTACTAGAGGTGACGCCTAGTACCGGAACAAACGAAGAAACCCCTCGGGGCGGAGTAGGAGTAGCCACCGGAACAAATAAAAGGACTAGGTCTACGGGCCGGGGCCGAGTAAGTATAGCCTAAGAGAACGACTATACGACTATAACGTAGCCGGCGACGGTAGGGTAGATAAGGGAGCACGTTAAACAAAGACAACGCGATAGGCGTAAAGCGGAGTACGAGGCTACTAGACTATAGTCTTATAGGGACTTAGGGGGTAGAAGCGGGGGATAAGCGCGCGGCCGAGCTAAAGACAAGGAAGGCTTAGACTAGCCCCTCGAGGGAGACCACTAGGTATATTATTGCCTTAAGAAGCGGACACGGGAATTTCTAGGAATACTACGACCGCTTTAAATATAATATTATAGTACGGTATACCTACCTAGGAACACCGATACGAACTAAGAATCACTTTATTAAATACGAGCTCGCGAACGAGGGAGGAACAGAGCCTTAGTAGGGCAATAAGGACGGCCTAACGCTACTTAACAGAGTAGGCGGCCGTAAGATAAAGACAACTAAAGAACGGACTAGGTGGCTCCTAACTAAGGGCGTCAAGGTATTAGCCGACTAGCTAACTAAGACCGTATATAGCCGCCGGTGTATAACGGAGAAACGGTTCGAGACGGCAAGCGGAGGAAGGACAGTGGTGTATTAGGGACTTATAGGGAGAGAACCTAGGACACCGGAAACCGAGGGAGAGCTATCAAGGGGACATGGGGGCGATAAGGCGCGACCTAAGGGGAGTGCGGAGCCAGCAGAATAACCAGAATAAAGGACGAGAACAACTAGAGGGCAAGCGTGCGCGTGCTACCTAAAGGCAGGACAAGGACTGAGGCCGAGAGCCCGAGTCAATAAATGTATAAGAGACAGTAAGGAACGGGGGCTGAGTAGGAGAACAAATGAACGAGCAACCCAGTAAGAGTAGCTCAGAAAAACCATATAGAATAGCAACCTACGCATAACGTAGAAGACCTAACTATCAAGGGAGGGGCAGTCATATGGTCTAACGACCGCCAGCTGACAATAAATCAATCCTATCCTATCCTATCGTAAATCCTAGTCTTTTCTTAGCTTGCTTACGTGATATATAAGGTCGAGGGTATATAATATAGCGGCGGTAGCCTATATAGCATAGTTCTCGATAAATAGTTCGGACAGAAGGGACGAGACCTAGCTAGGCTTTAACCCCTACGATAGAGAGTCGACGTGTCGAGTAATATTTTATAATAAATCGAATAATTTAGCGAAGTCCGCGTATAGACATTAAGTAAGGCTTATAAACTCGGGTTTTACGTGCTTAGCGAGAGTGTTCTTAGTATAAAATATCTCTAATCGTAGATTAGGAGACAGTAGTCTTTTAACGGATCTCGCCTAGGGAAAAACTAAGACGATTAAGCGTACAGATGACTATACGTGTAGGGGAAGGCTATTCTTTACTATGCTCTAGAATATTAGGACTTGACAAAATAACGTTCTCCTTTTTTAAATTAGAAGGAAAAGACTTCGTCGTTAGTTTGATATTAATTATCTAAAAAAGGAGGTGGTTAGGGATACAGCGCGTCGCGTCTCGCTTAAGTGTACGGAGAGTAATGGCCCCAACTCTTACCACGAGGTCTTTAATTTCTCTGTCTATAGAAATACTCCTGCAACACATCGCCAACGCGTGAGTCTAGAATGAGCAAATCAAGGGGCAGGAATTAGATGCAATTGAATTGTTTCTCACATTGTATTTGTTGTACTATATAGCATTCTAAGATTTCCAGGACGATACGTACTCGGGCACAGCTATGATTCTGTCAGAGCTTCCAGGAAGTGGGATTGAAGTTGCTGACCTCTGATCTATGAATAGCTCGACTTGAACTTTTCCGTGAAGTCGGCTATCGCAACTATGTTTCTGATTGATGGACCCAGAGCTTGATGTAACACATTCGGTCTTTGAAGGTCGATTTGCCAGATTGGTTTTGATACCACTATTGTATGAGGTCGACTTAGTAGTATGAATGAGACTCAATTCTCTAGAATAGAGTCGCTCGCGCGGAATGACTCTTATAGTCTCGCTACAGCGGAGACGCTAGCCCATTTGGGCCTAGCTCTTGATGTACTAGGTCATGTGCAGTCTGGGCAGCTTTGAGCCCGGGTCTGATATTCAAGCACTGCTATAATAGCGAGGTTTTCTCGACAATTCTTACATTTTAGCAGTGTCATTTCCAAATATTTCAACACTTGAATGGCTTTTGGAAACGGTAGTTATAATATTATATTTTCACGCCGCACTTCAATTAGCCATTAATTGATCTGTGAAGGCCACTTTGAGAGCTTGTGCTACACTATGTGAAGAATCATCTTCGGACCGTCATCTGAAACCGAACCAGAGAGAATAGCGTCGCCCACTACGCAATAAACATTATCAATTTCCCGCAGAACAACGAATTGGCTGCAACCATTTATCTTGAAGATTTTATCTCCTTCCTGGGCCTGAGGATGCACCCACCCATAGTGCCCGCGGCTTGTCTTCACAAGCCGCATTTGAGACTGGATTACGTCGTGATAATACTGCGCAACATGAGTTACGCCCCCAGTAGTCTCGATCCTCCTAGCATTCAATATCTTTGACCAAAATTCGATGGTCCGTTCGTCGTTTACAAATAAGAGATTTTTGGCCAGCCATATACCAAGGGGACGCACGAGATCCCGAGGGATGCCATTCAGTGACCCGCCGCGCTGTTAAGTATAGTTAACGGTTGTAAGGGGTATATATGTTACTCCTTACTAGCTCGAAAAGAAGTTTTGCGGCCGACGACTCAGTCTGCTCGTCTTTATCCCTTTCACTGATAGTGAATACACTTCCCAGGTTGTCTATGGTATCAATAAATACACCGCTGGCTATTAGCTCCGTTTCAGAGATATTTATTGTGGCGCAGCTTGCGTCACTGTTCGAATACAGTGAACGCTGTGAGACGAGATTCATAACGTGATGAAATACCTGACGTGCAATAGCATCATCAAGATCTGTCTAGTCAGAAACCCACGAAGGCAGCTCGTTTTCATTTGAGCGCTTTGCACTTCTGAGGTAGATAAAATCAAGCGGCTCTCCATTCTGTATCAGGGCAGTCGCGAATTTTGTGAAGCACGCTTCCACCGAAATGATGTAATTTGGTTCGATGATAAAGTTCTTCGCATCGAATGCAAGTCCTAGGAGAGCATAAAGTTTGTCCCGACGCTCAGTTGAGAGGGAGGATCGGCTTCGAAGGAGAGCATCAAGCATGCTAATCGGCCTCCGAGACAGGATATCCTTTCGAAACTCGCGCAATATAGTTAATCCGGAAAAAATTTCATCGTCCGACTGGACTATCTCGGTGGACTCATTACTTTCGAAGAAGTTCCGACATAAATTGACAAATGCTTCCCACGTAATCTTGTGGCGACCATAGTAGACGTTGACTTTTGAAGCTACGGCGACTTCCTGGATAACCCACACACGTTTCCAGTACGGTCGTGAAAGCAATTCCCTGATAGCGCGGAGATTCAACGTGCGAGCTTTTTGATCGAGATGCCAAGGCTCTCCATCGCTGGGAGACTTTACGACCAGTCCGGCGATATGGTCTCCATGACCCAGCCAGACAACGACCTCTGTTGCCTTTCGATAAATCGCACTCATTCTTTCAACCTAGCGACTTCTCTGGTCCGGATCCTTTTAATTAATGCACAAAGCATCCGCTCAAACGTATATTACTTCTTTAGCCCACAGCCGCAAACCCATGAGGGCTGCATGGAGGGTAATAGTGATTTGGACTTCTATGTCGTTTACGGTTATGGGGACCGTCCTATTTAGGTCACCCCAGTGGTAGGAAAATGCCATATATGACGGTGCCTTAGGCAATAGGAAAGTAACAAGTTTCCATAGCGGGGTTATCTCGGCCGTCCCAGCAGTCGCTGGTGGGAGGGCGGAGGGCGAGAAGCCGGATCTCATACACGGTAGAGGCTAGTGGTTTGTAGAGAGAGCCGGCCTGCACTAAGTCTACAGTAGTTCGTTCCTCCCGTTCCATAAGAAGTTTTCTCAGTTGATCAGTCTGTGACTGGACCCGACTGTTGAGCTGTGCATGTGTCTCATGCTTGAGAGCGCGGCTTAAAGAAATTATTCGCTCAACCGTAGCTTCATCGTCGAGCTTGAGAGGCTTAAATATTGAAGAGCGGAAAGGATGTCTGAGGCTTGAGTTGCACCAGTGAACGGCACCTATAAGGAATGAAATCAAAGATAGGTATATTTCGAAGGTGTATGATGTCATGGCCATCGTTGGATAAAGCGTAGAAGGATCAAACCGTGGTAAGGCGCTTCCGATTTTACACAAAGTCTCGCAAAATTGTATCACAAGATCGGTACGGTTGATTATAACCTTAGCACAGTTAGACCATGAGGCTCTGAAGACCGTAACAAACGAGTAAACGTACCCTTAGGATAACAATGATGGCTCCCCACACCAGAGTGACAGTTTTGGTATCAACCCCCGCTATTATATCTAAAATCTGCGCATAGAATTCAACCTCGCTGGAGAATCGACCGAGCCACCTTTGGGCATCACGTCTCGGAATGGAAGACTTGGCGATGCCCTTGCTGCTTAATGAAGACGTCATATCCTCCTTAAACTGGTCTGCTAGTACGACTTTAAAATCTTGGACAGAGGTCACTGAAAGCAATATATTTTGCCCTGCAGGGATACTCCTAAGTTCTCGTTGGAGATTGTCAATCGCTTTGGCGCATTCCTCTTGTTTCTTCCAAAAATCAGTTAGTAGCTGCCTTCTTGTGGCCGAGTTGGCATCAACATACGTGTTATACCCTTGACTTTCCAAATGAGTCGGCACCCAAAGGGTTGAAGGGGAATTTGTTTGGTCGTTCATTTTGGTGTCAAATGAGCCACTGGTGACTAGCAATCGCCTTAAATTGCTATATTTTGATTGTTGCGGTAAGCTAGGTATTAGATATCATGTAACGATTTCGTGGAGACTCTGGGTCGAAAGTTTGTCGGCACTATGGGCGCTTCTCGTCGTTCGGATGCAAGACCACGTGGAGATAGCCTAGCTGCAGATGCCCCTGTTGTAAGAGCTGGCCATTAGATGCGGCCCACTTAAGCGAGACGCGTAAAACGCGTCGATTTCGGCTCCCGTCTTTAAAATACTCATAACAACTCAGCCTTTTACTTAATCGATCTACGATTTAACATAGAAACACCTACGATATACAGTCCTTCTATATAAAAAGACAAGGGAGAGTGGCCTACTCCTATACGTGCTATAATCTGAAGCATATAACGCGATAGAGCAAGCTAGCGCGATATCGTAGCTAAAACTACCCTTTCCCGACGAACAATTCGACGTATTCTCAAGCAGGAATCGAGTCGTAGAGACCGTAAAAAGAACTATTCGAGACCTTATATGATTTCTATTAGAGACATTTGTTAGTATATTTAATATATCTCGTATGATTAGTCGACGCGTATTATGTCATTCGAAAATGTTAGAGCCTAGCTAGGTGTTACAGCTCTGCAAAGGCACGAAGGCCCTGACGTCACGTGGGACGTATTTGCAAGAAGGTGCTGTATTCACGAAGAAACTAAGCTGAGGAGAGAAGAAGAGAGGTGGCCCCGAAGGGGCCTTATATACAGGAGGTGAGTCCAGCACGGACCAGGACACGTGACAAGGGGACGCGTCAGGTAAGGGGGACGCGTCAGGTAAGGGGGACGCGTCAAACCAGGTCTGTGACAGGCTCTAGCGCTGGCTCGAGTGTAGTAGCCCCAGCACTTCGGGATATCTGGCGTCTCCTTTCTGTAAATTAACTTCTTTTCTCTTTGTCTATTGTTCTAAGGAATAAAGTACTGTTTAGTTAAACTGTCCCAAAGTGCCGACGTCACAAGATTTGGTTTTAAAACCTCTTTGTTTAAGATTATATTTGTCTACTTAATAGGATTTAGTCTCTTTTAATAGAATTTTACCTGATTTATACTTATTGTATAAAGAGTTTTATATACACGGCTATAAATATATAAATAAATATAAGAAGACAGTTCTTGCTAAATAGAAGAGAGGCATTAGAGAAATTAAAGAGAATATAAGATAGAGAGGAAAGTTGCGAAGGCGGGAGGAGACAGCTATTTTTAGAATAAGGGGACACAAATATCCTCCTAGATTATAGTCTCCTATCTGTCAGTATAGTAATATATTTGGGATCCCTGGCTAGGGAAGAGGTATTTTCGGGTCTCCTCGTCAAAAGTTGATGATTTCTGGTGAGGTTAGCAGTCCTGAGCCGAAGCTAAGCCGGGCCTGAGCAAAGGCGGCGCTGGTCATGTATGCCAATGGATTAGAAAGCGTAGACATTCCCGTAGTATAACACGATAACTCGTGATTAACCACCACCTATATAGCCATATAGTTTTCATTTGTAGAGCCGCATGCTCAACTTCATATATCTTAACAAGATAACATTCTACTGACACTTCAATCGACGACTAAACCTAACGCCTCACGTGATATTGCATACCACGTGACAACAGAATGTTACTGAATTAATTAGTTATTACAAAGCCCGTTAAATATGCTATATGGAAGGAAATATCTCGAGCAATCCAAATAACTTAAAACCTGCCCATTTTACTACAGTCTTAACAAGTTGGCCTGATGCAGATACATAGAGGTATGAAGATATATCATGAAGAAGATAGTCATCTTTTAAGCTAGCTTGCTTGGAAAATTCCTTTTTATTTCTATCTATTTTCTACATTGGTAGCGAGCCGACTGAACTTGCAGCATGACTAGGGATGAAGAGGCAATGAAACACGCTACGTTCGTTTTTGATTCACTCTTCCATCTCCTTTTCACGTTTTGCATTCACCGCGGTGCTTCTATCATGACTTCGCGCGCCAAAGACAGACGTGTTTAATGGAAGATGACCCGAATACCCTTCGTGTCCATCTTTGGCAAAGGCAGCATAAGATCGTGCGCTTGCGTGACGTCCGATTCATCGGTCTCATAAAGGTTGAAGTCGGGACCACCTGGGCGGAAGAGAGCGGAGAGGATGAAGTTGAGTTCACAAGTGGCAAGACTATATCAAATTAGCAAGTTAGATAACAATTTCCCCTTCCAATTAAACCCAATTGGGAAAGCAGGCCAACAAGAGTAAAAAAGGATACGCTGGCTTACTTCATTCCCAGACAATTCCGTGATCCTTTTGAGAAGGGGACGTAGTTTCTGTTCATCTCTGGAGTGACGTTGTCGAGCCAACGCTCGGGGACGAATTCCAATGGGCGCGGGAAGATGTGGGGAAGGGTGTGCTGGAAGTATGCCGACATACTGACTGGGACACCGGCTGGGATCGACCACTGCTTGAACTGGATAGGCTGTTTTGGAGATACACGCGGAAGGCGGTGCATGACGCCGTAGCTGAGGCTATTTTGTAGTGTCAGTCAGTTGTTTCGAATGATGACTCGGCCATTTAGGGACACTGGGAGAGGAATACCGAAGGCCCTCCTTAATCAACGCCTGCATATATACCAACTTCTCCAATTGAGCCCAAGTCGGCTTCTTCTCCGGGTAGCCCTCCATGATATCCTTCAGCTCTTCTGTTAGACGCTTCCTGATGGCGGGATTCGCCATGATATAGTAGCAAATGAAGTCTAGCGTCCGAGCTGTGCTGACGGTACCAGCACCGAGCAGAACCTGAGCTTCCTTTGACAGACGCTCTTCTGAGAGCTCAGATGGCGGAAGGTCGCTGTTGACAAGATGTCGGAAAAGAGTGATGCGCCCACCCATCGTTGACGTATCTTTATTTCCCAAGGCAGCCTTTTCACGCTTTGCCGCGCTGATATGGCCCTCGGACATCTGGAAAAATATCAACAAGGCAATGAAGGTAGAGGTGGGGAGGGTATTCAGACCAGCTTGAACTTGTTGAAGTTTTGGCTTCTGGGATCCAGCCACATGAGAATGCTCTCGGGAATAAGACGGATGAGCCTATACCGGTTAACAAAATGGACTCTTTGTGTGCAGAATTTGCTTACTGAATTAACCAAGGCAGACCCATGAACAGAGGCAACGACTTAATAACAGTGTGGAAAAGCTCAAACCACTCTGGAGCGAAATTTGGATCGTCCACGAAATTGGGTGGGTCGTCAATACAAAGCCTGCTGATCACATCGCCAGAGAAGGCAAGAAACGCATGATCCAGCCTCACCACTTGTTTGGTTCCCTTAAAGCTTCCGAATCGTCCTACAATCAGCTTTTCGGTGAGCTCTGCCACCATGGGTTCTAGCTTTGTCACACCAAGCCTAGAAAAAAAAAGGCTCAAGTGGCTTTCTTCTCCGGCGGTGGACCTCATGTCCTGTAGACAGAAAATGAGATCCCTCGAAGTCGATACCACTAGCGAAAATTTCATAGTTGTCTGTTTGGCGGACGGAGCCCGCGACGTAGAGTTTATCGTAGTATTCAGAGTCGCGAATGGAAAGTTCGTACGGATTAATCCTTACAATCGGTCCTACATAGTTTGGATTTCATGAGCTTCCTTCCTTTGCAACATGCGAAGTTGTGGTTGTGCGGTGGAACTATCGACCATCAAGAAGGCTGTGGTACGTACCATACTTCTCGTGCATTCTCTCAATCTCAAACAGGTATCTCCCATTCTTGACTACATCGTAGTAGAACTCGTACCAGCTTGTTACTGCGGCAATCTTGGGACCTGGAAATCTTGCTATAGGAGAGAAGACGAGGCGATGGATAACTAGGCCCAGAACATAGAGCATGCTTATGCCAACGACGGCGGCGGCAGCGCCCAAATAGACATCTTTGGGTAGGTAGGGCTGCACTCGAGAGAGATCGAGATGGGGAAGGAAGTCGAGAGAGGCTTCCAAGGAGGGCGCCATGCTTAAACAAGGCTTGGTGCGTTAATGGATCAATGGGACAACGATGCACAAATGAACCACGAAAACAGGCAAGACAACAGCCTTTAACTCACATTTTCTAAGGGATTGAACTTACGTCGCGTTATCTTACCGGAAGACGCTTATTCAGGAACTTACTCTTTCGTGTTCCAATGATTACCGCAGTGCTTACTAACATGGATCGGTAAATTTCCCAATGCGGTCACTCGCCACATACAGCCAGCCACATGTAAAGGAAAAGCCGAGTTTTGAGCGGCGGGCCTTTGCCTGTTCCATCCTCTGGCCTTTCTTCAATTACGTTGCTTGGGATTATGCATTGTTGGTTCGTGTCCCGCTGTCCTAGTTTCCCCTTTAGGCAGTTCCTTGCGGCTCAGTCACCCACGTTACCAGAATGAGAACATCTCCATTCGAACATTCCTACGGGAAAGGGCATTATCGATACTGCTCCGCAATGTAGCAGCAACGAATCCCTGCCCTTCAAGAGAGGCGGACCATCAAACTATTATCGTCATAATCGAACCATTCTGCTCAAAAGCCAGCATCGTTAACTCCAACATTCACAGATTCATCCCGCATGCTGGAAATAATCTATCCAATCAAAAAACAAGCTTGCAGTGATATTATCGCCGTCGTTGTTATTCACCTCCTTCTGCTAAGCCTGTACGCGTTCGTGTATTACAGCTTCCACTGCCACCTCAAAGCCTCGGTACCCCTCTAACAACGCAATCATTTCCGGCGTCAATACATAAAATGGAATACATGTATTCGAACATCATCGACCCTTCCACTTACGAGACCCAAGGCCTTTGCGATGGAATCGATCTTAGGAGACATGTGGCTGGCGACCTTGAAGAGATCGGTACATTCAGGGCCCAGGAGGATTGGCGCCGCTTGGTAGGGCCGGTAGCAAGGCCTTATAAGGGTGGCTTGAGCCCAAATTTCAGTTTCATGACCGTCTCGGTGCCTGAGTGTATGTCGGAGAGACTGGAGATTATCAGTTATGCGAATGAATTCGCTTTCCTTCATGATGGTATGTACCCATGTGCCTTTAGGACATCTCGAATGAGAAATGTGATGGATGACGCTAATTCCATTGTAGATGTCATCGAAGTCGCTAGTAAAGACGTCCGCGACGCATCTAATGACGAGATGCTGGAAGCTTTCGAAGAGGGCGCTCAGACCGGCAAGATCGAAGACAAAGGCGCCTCTGGAAAGCGCAAAATCGCTGCTCAGATTCTAAATGAGATGATGGGGATTGACCCTGAGAGAGCCATGGTTGCTGTCAAGAGCTGGGCAACTTTCGTCCAATATGCGAGTGGAAGACATCATGACGTGCATTTTAATACGCTGGAAGAGTACATTCCGTACAGGTGTCTCGATGTGGGATACATGTTCTGGCATGGCCTCGTCACGTTCGGCTGCGCTCTCACTATTCCCGACGAAGAGGCCGATGTGACAAGGGAGCTTCTCACGCCTGCTTTGATCGCTGCCTCCCTCGGCAACGATCTATTCTCATACGAGAAGGAGTACGAAGACACCATGAAGGCAGGCCTGCCTGACGTCGTGAACGCCGTTTGGGTCATCATGGGCGAGAACGGCTGTAGCGAAGCAGAAGCCAAGGATATCTGCAGGGAGCGCATCCGCGTCGAAAATGCTAAGTACGTTAAGGTGGTCGAGGAAACCAGGAAGCGGACAGACCTCTGCGACGATGTCAAGAGATACGTCGAGGTCATGCAGTACTCCCTTTCCGGCAACCTTGTTTGGAGTATTCAGTGCCCAAGATACAATAAAGAGGCCAAGTACAACGAGTTGCAGATGTTGAGAGCTAAACATGGCCTGGAGAAATACCCAGCACGATGGCCTCCAACCGAAGCAACCAACGGCACTTCTGTCGTCGTCAATGGCCATACGGAGGAGAAGCCGTTGGAAAAGGAAAACCTCAGCGAAGATGACGAACAGATGTACTGGGGCCTTAACGGTGTCGGCATCCGTGTCGGCAATGGCGTTGATGAGCACGGTGTTGGACGCTATGAGTCCACCAAGGCGAACGGTCAAGTCAACGGCAACGGCACTGCCAACGGTCACAGTACCACCAATGGAAACGGTACCGCTAACGGCCAGGTCAACGGCAACAGCAACGGCACTGCCAACGGCCACAGTACCACCAATGGCGACAGTACCGCTAACGGCAAAAAGACCAATGGTGTCAAGAACTCGGCACATAGCGCGAAACCGAGTGCGGATTCGCTCGTTCTCGAGAATGTGGTGTCTTTGGCGCTTGATTCGAATTTGCCGGAATTGAGTGATGATGTGAGTTGCGCATCTTCCCTATGCTAATTCCCTTTTGACTAACGGAAATTCTCAGGTTGTTCTCCAACCATATCGGTACCTGACCTCCCTCCCTTCGAAAGGTTTCCGTGATCAAGCCATCGACTCTCTCAACATATGGCTCAAGGTCCCCGCGAAGTCGGCTAAGACGATCAAGAGCGTCATCAAGATGCTGCATAGCGCTTCTCTCATGTAAGTCTTTTTCTCCTCATTTAAATGAGCTCCCTTCCTGCTCTTTTCCTAACAACGCCTCAGGCTCGACGATCTCGAAGACGGCTCACCACTCCGTCGTGGCAAACCCTCTACACATGATATCTATGGCGCCGCCCAAACCATCAACAGCGCGACCTACCAATATATTCAAGCCACGAACTTGGCTGCCGAGCTCAGCAACCCATCATGTTTCCGCATCTTCGTCGAAGAAATGCAACACCTGTATGTGGGGCAGAGCTACGATCTCTACTGGACGCATAACGCGCTATGCCCGTCCATATCAGAGTACCTCAAGATGGTTGACGACAAGACAGGCGGCCTGTTCCGCATGCTAACACGGTTTATGATTGCAGAGAGTCCGGTCGGCGAGAAGCTATCGGGCGTCGATCTGAACCTGTTGAGTTGCCTCATTGGCCGCTTCTTCCAGATCCGCGACGACTACCAGAACCTCACTTCGGCCGACTACGCCAAGCAGAAGGGCTTTGCTGAAGACCTCGATGAAGGGAAGTACTCATTCACGCTGATCCACTGCATCCAGGCTCTCGAGGCGGAGCCCAAGTTTGTAGGTGATGCGATGCAGTTGCGCGCAGTCCTCGTGAAGAGGAGGGTCGAAGGGAAGCTCAGCAATGAGGCCAAGCGAGAGGTCTTAGCGATCATGAAAAAGACAAAGAGTTTGGAGTACACGCTTGGCGTTTTGAGGGAGCTGCATAGCGAGTTGGAAAAGGAGGTCGGGGTTTTAGAAGGGAAATTTAGTGGCGAGAACTTCCAATTGAGATTGCTGCTAGAGATGTTGAAGGTGTAGGATAGCTGGTGGAAGAACTGAACTGATGGGTGAGAAAGATTGAAATTTGTGAGGAGTGGAGGAAGTATATTCTGATAGATTGTCTGATGGGTCGGCGCTAGTCTTTGCTTTTTGTGGTCTTCTTTTGTATTTTGGGAACGTGCGGATAAATCGAGTGGCGGATTGCGGCTGATTGGCCCTTGGGCTTGCGCTTTAGCTTAGCAAGCCTCCCGCTACGGTAGTTGGTCGTTACGGCAGTTAGAGTAACCTTGCTTTTTACCCGAGATCTTCGTCCCTTGCAGGTAGCAGAGTGAGGCCGCACCGGCCGCATCGGCCGCCTCTCTTATAAATCTTTACATCTATGACACAACCGATAACTTTCTCCTTGCCTGTGACCGTTACAGCCCAAGATACGCGTGATTAAGCGACATGTCCAGCCAATCAAAGGATGCATATCAATTGGGTTTTGATGGTCGATCCATGCTGACACAGATTTTTTCGCAACGCTTGCAGGCAAGCAGATGCAGTAGCTACAGTAACATCGCGAATTCTGGTTATGAAATATTATAGCTATGTTTATTGTCAACGATATAATCGTAATAAGAATAGAGAGATTTGTTTTAAGCGTCTAGAATAGAAGTAAAGCAGTTGTAATTCTTTACGCGCTAGAAAAGGGTTTCTAAATATTATTCATT